>ML675650.1:4749716-4831814 GCA_007922155.1 Mesoclemmys tuberculata | reverse complement strand
CCGGTGCGGCGGGCGCCGCCGCGGAGCGCGCTCGGGACACGCGGGGCTGGGACGGGACCCGGCGCTCTGGAGACCCTTGAAACGCGCCGCGGGACTGCTCCGCTGGCCGGGCGGCCCCGAGCCGCCGGTCCGTGCGTGGGCGCGGGGCTGAACGGGCTGCTTCTGATGTGGGGGCAGGGCGTGGCCGCGGTGGGGCTCTGCCAGTTTGTGCCAGGCTCCTAAGGCCTCGTGCTGTAGGGCTTCGGCCAAGCACCTGCAGGAATCTGTCCGTTGTGGGGCCTGGGCTTGGTTTTCTTCTGTGTCCTTTGCAGCACCAGGGGTGGCCACGGCAATTTGGACGAGGAGGGCCACAGCGCGAGGTGGCACCAAGCATTCTCCCTTTCCCTGCTTCACTGACAGATTCGGTGGTGCTCACATGCTCAAGGTCTAACCGTAGGTGGGTCAGGAAGGGATTTCCCCCCAGATCAGATTGGGGTTTTTTTTTAACTTCCTCTGAAGCGTGGGGTTATCTCCCTATATCATGCCTCTGGCACTGGTGCACCTCAGACCCTCCTCTTCTCTGCTTGGGGCATGCAACAGTCTCGTCTTCTCTGTAGTTCTCTGGTCTAAGTTTATTTGCTGGGTTAGTGTGTGGATGGTAGGCAGTGTGTGTGGCCTGTGATATACAGGAGCTCAGACTGGATGATCTGTTTAGCCCTTCTGGCTTTACACTCTGCGAGCCCCATAAACACTGAAAGGGTAAATGTTGACTTTTTGCGGTAAAATCCAATGCCCTAAGCAGAGTCCAACTTTCCAGACATTTGGGTTTTGATCTGACATCCCATTATCATTTCTCATCCAAAAATAACCCCTGGCTGCATAGCAGCCTCCTTCCGCTTTGTCTGATTGAAATGTTATTGACCTTGAATTTGAGACGCTTTCTCTTCAGTGACGTGTCTTGAGTTAGATGGCTTCTGGCATGATTCCCCTCTGTCACTGGACCAAACTGAGCCCTGCACAGGATAAAAACCTGCCAGAAAACAAACTCCAGGAAAGGGACTTACGTGATTTAAAGGGAAAACTCTCTGGAAGTTCTTGTACGTGGAGATTAGGGGGACGGATGGCATTTGGATGATGTGCGCTCTGGGCGTGAAGATTTGACTAAACCGTCTCAGCTGGGATGGTTGCTGGCGACAGGCCTAACAGTTCCTTGGGATGCTCTGCAGGTTAAATAAGGTGCGGCTAGAAGGTGGGGTCTGTCAGAATGGTCATGACTAAGGTTTATAACCCTTGAGGCACAATGTGACTATCAGATTAATGTTAGCAAGGACCCAGAGCTCCATAATGGGGCTGGGGTCCATGCATGGTGGTGCAAACCTCCCAGGGGTTCCCCTTGAGTAGCTATCGCCAGGGGAGAGTCGAAGCAGGGTTTGTATCTCCCTTCCCACACACACAGAATGGGCAGAGGTGTGGGGGAACCAGGAGAGACCCACTGCCTCTAACTCCCCACAGCCTCCAGGCTTCCTGATGGCCACTGGCCCGTGACTCCCCTGTTGGGGGTGGGGGCTCGCTGCACCCTGAAGGAAAACACTCGGGCTCTTCCTGACTGAGGGCCTGATCCTGTGATAGCCGCCCACGTGGCTGACCCCCTGGGAATTGAACTGGGGACGTCACGAGCTAAAAGCATGAACTGCCATAGCTTGAGGTGACGAGCCAGAGATTCCTAGGCATCTCCTCTGAGGAGCAACCCAGAAGGGGGCTGGCAAGACACTCACAGGTGGGTCACACTGGCATGTGCTCTGCGTAACCTGTGTGGAACCATTGCCGCTCTGCCCCCATGCGGTGCTCTTGGGGCAGTTATGGGACCAGCCTCGTGCCAAAAAAGAGATGGGCCCTGATGCTGCGGTCTTAGATAACGTTCTCATTGCCGTCAGGTGGTTGTACCCAACTGGGAACTAATGCCTACTCCACAGTCCCTCTGCCAAGCCAGCAGCCCCCATGTGAAACTGACCTGTCTCGGCCCAGATTAACCCCTGCTGGGTAATGACACGGACCCAGGTCCTGTGGTAAAGCAAGGCGTGGCCCAGGCAGGTGGTGGCGTGATTTGAGGGTATGCGGAGGAGGACTCAAGCTAAGAAAGGGAATCGTCGCACCCCATGTCACAGGGGCCAGGAGGCTGGGGGAAGGGCCGAGGTCTGAAGTGGAGACGTCCTTCACACTAGCTGGGAGGATCTGGCAAGGGTGGGGGGGTGAAAGAGGGCAGAAGACCTTCTAGCATCCAGAAGACATTTGGATCGGGGGGGGATGAAAGGGGGGATTCAGATTGCTCAGCCACTAACTGTGTCAGCCAGAGGCTGATGTTCCAAGGCCAGAAGGGACCATTGAATGTTGGTGACCATCTACTCTGACCTTCTGTATAGCACAGGTCAGGGAACTGTCCCCAAAATAATTCCTAGAGCAGTGGTGCATGGTTCCAACGGCTAGTTACTCTCACCACTGAAAAAAATTCACACCTTATGGAAGATAGGAGTCCTGGAGCAGAAACTGCTACAGCTGGGGGAAGCTGGATTTCTCCCCATGCCTGGAGCTGGCTGATAGGGACTCCCTGCCCTGCATTGTTTCAGCCTCTGTCTAGTTGGGGTCTGGGTAATATTTCCAAATTCCGTACTATCAAATTTGTCTGGGATGTTGCACCATTGAGATTCTAGCAAACTATCTGCTGGAATTCTTAATAAGCCGCTTTCTAGCAAGTGTGGGGTAAATGCACAGCTTGAAAATTACAAACTGTAATGCTGAAAAGAGGCTGGTATTTAAAAAGTTCCAAAGGAGCCATGTGGCTGTCCGTGAAACGGCTCCACGTGCACCAGGGAACTTCAGTGACAATGCTTTTAAAGCGAGGCTAGGTTTTCTTACTGGTTTTTTTGCCTTTTTGACAAGTGATTCCATTTGACATGAGTTTGAATTGTGGGAAATTACAACATCTTCCCTCTCTGTGAAGTCCCAGCAAAAGATAAAGATAATTCAGAGGTCTCTTGGAACCTATTACAATATATGCCCCCGATCCTGTAAACACGCATGACCGTGAACAAATATACTCCTCCTCTGACACGGAATGGGACAACTCATGTGAGTAAGGTTACTTGTGTGCAGGAGCTGGGCCTACGTCAGCGTACAAAGGGACGTGGAAACGAATGGAGCTTCGCACCACATTCCTTTGTGCCGTACAACTGGAAAGTGGCGTGGAGAGGCTGCTGCCAGGCCCTTTACTGAGCGGCAGCTGCCTAGCCTGGCTGTATCATGCAAGTGGGGCACGAGAAGGAAAACCAGCTGCAGTCACAGAAAATTACAGCTGCCTGTCTCAGCAAGGAAGGGTATTAAGGAAAGATGAGTCAGGAAGGGAAAAGCTCCCCAGAGTTAACTAGACTATTCACTTGCTGTTCTTGTCCAGACAGAGATTGTTGAAGGAATCCAGGTCTCCATCACACTTCCACACAGGGATATTTTTAGAAATGAAAGCTATTTAGAAGGAAACATATTGATTTCCCTCTCCTCCCTCCCCCCACCTTGAACATGGTGTTTATCATTTTCTACATTTTGTCTGTAATGAACCCTGAGTGCAGCTATTCCCATATCTCCCCTTCTTGTCTCTCTTTGGGGTCTAAATGTATGAGAGCGCCTAGGATGTGGCTTTTGCTGAGACGAGGATTTGGTTCCAGAATTCTTAGCACACTGTGTCCCGACTCCCTAGCCTTATATTTTAAAACTACTTTAGTCATTAAATACCTCAAGGCTTGACTCCGTGTCAGAGTGAAAGGTGGGATGGGATGGGTCAGACACATGAAAGCAGAGTATCTGCCGGCTGACTGAGGTGGAATAAGCTAATTCAATTTCATTTAATTTCACTGAGACGTTGGCAACACTGGAAAAGTGCATCTCTTTTCTCAGTCTCTTCTCTATCCCATCCATTGTACAGTCTCTTTCTCTGGGTTTATATTGTGCTTTTCACATTTTCCACCTTTAGTTCTATAGGCTTTTCAGGCCAGACATGACTGGTTTGACCTCCAGCATTAGAACAGAGCAGAGATTACTCTGTAGAAGACTGCTTCACCTAGTAGAGCCCTGCAACGCGCCTGTCTTTTAGAAAGAGAGATGACAAGTCTGGATTGAAAGACACCAAGTGACAGAGAATCCATCCCATCCCTAGGTGAGTTGTTCCAATGGTTAACTACCCTTGCTGTTTTAAAAAAAAAAAAAAAAGAAAAGAAAACCCGTGCCCCGTTTCCAATTTGAACCTTGACTCTGGCTTCCAGGCAGTTCACGGTCAGTAAACCTGTGTTTGGGGAGGATCTGCCTGAGTTGTGCATGTTTCACTATCTGCAAGTGTGTGACTGTTGTGGGCAGGGATCTGGAGCAGTCCAGCTTGTAATGCCACAGTGAATCCATGTGGGTCTCCAAATCAGTGTGAGTATGACGTGCAGTGCAGCCATTAATGCTCTTACAGAAACGGAGGGGGGAGGTCCCCTATAAATTGTTGTTCAGTTCCGTATCTGGTTTGCAAGTAAAAAAGTGTCTTCCTAGCTGGCAGCCCCACAAATTCACCCTGAACTGTGAGAGTGAAGCTGGGGCCTCTCCTTCAGCAATGGGAGAGGGTCCGTAGGGCATGGTTAAGCCTTCTGCTACATATGTGCAGCCCAGTAGCCTTTGTGCAGCCCAGTCGCCAATTCATGTTGCCCATGACATGTGCAAACCCATCTGCTTTCACGGTGGTGAAGCAGGAGATGGAAAGATCCCGTGCCGCCTGTCAGAGCCCAGGGTGAGCTTGTAAAAACAAAACCAGTATCAATCCTTAAACTGCTGTGAGGATGGCCTGAAGACTTTGGAGTCTCTTTATTCTAGTTACTCATGCATTGTAATCTATAGGCGCAGAGTTTTCTCTGTGAGTCACAGGCACCAATCCTGTAATCCTTACGCAGCAAAATGAGGGACTCGGAGTTTTGTTGGAGTTGCTAGAGCAATCCCCTTTCTTGCTCCAATGATCCAAAAGCCCCTTAATCAAAGAGATTTAGCACTTGAGCTGGCTGAAAATTTCCCATCAAAACTGGGTTTTATGGAAACTGGGCTTTCAATTAAATTAAACTTTTCATGAAACATATCTGCTTTCCACAGCAAATTAGGACTTTTTTTTGGGTCAATAAATAAATAAATAAATAAATATAAAGCCACCAAAAAGCTTTCAGATTTCAGCTAGAAACCAACATATTTGGATTTGGCTATGCTGCTACAGAGCTTCATGGGAACTGTAGTTTGAGTGTCTTGTATCTCCATTCTCATCTATTGGACTAGCTCGGGGTGGACAAATTTTTTGGCCTGAGGGCCACATCTGCATATAGAAATTGTATGGAAGGCCATACAGAGGGACGGGGGGAAAGGGCGGGGCTATGCAAGGGGAGAGGCAACTGCGCGATGCTGCTTGGGGCCAGGAGCGGCTCCAGTCGGGGTGCTGCTGGGCCCACGTGGTGGGAGAGGGGCAAGGAGAAGGAGTGGGTCTGGGAGGGGGAGTGGCTGTTGCCACGCCGCACAGCTTGTTCCGCAACCTTTCCATGGACCACCCGTTGAGCTGGAGGACCTGATTGAAACTTCAGACTGACTATATGTGGCCCATGGGCTGTAATCTGCCCACCCCCACGCTAACTGCTCGCTGGACTTCATCTGCCATGATGCCCTCTGGCCATGCCACTGCCATGATGCCCCACGTCCCCTTTACAAGAGGAGAGACCATGGCGCATCATGGGAGATGTAGTCCATAAAAGAGAATAGGAGCTTGAAGCGCCCAGAATACAGCTCCCATGATACACTGCACCAGCATGTCCAAATCCAAATATTTTAATTTTCAGTCGTAATATTTTTTATTTCAATTTTTGGCAGAAATAGTCAGAAATGTCAACGTTTTCCTGGGGGCAGGAAACAACCTAATTTTCTAACTAGTTCTATCTTGTTTAAGTCAAACCTCCCTCTTCTTCTCCCGTTAAACCATCATTAAGAGCGGACAAGCAAATTTACAGGCATGAGATGCAATAAAGGAAAGAATCAGTGATTGTCCTGCTACCGGCTTCTGAACCCCGAGTCTGTTCAGTGCTCCCCCTTCTGACACTATGTGGCAGGTCTGTGCCCCACCCATGGCTGGTGGAGAAACCTCTGGTATAGAGTCAGGGCTACAGAAGTTCTTGCCCTCGTGAGGAGGGGCTGGAGTGTGAAAGAGGTGCTGGACAAGGCAGGGGACCGTCGTTTTGTTCTGTGTTTGTACAGCGCCTAGCACAATGGCTGTGACTGAGACTCATGGCTGAGACTCATAGGTGCTAGTGCAATACCACTACCCATAATAGACAATAAAATAGCGACGGGTGACTAACCGTTTCAGTTTCATAGGCACTTTAAACCTTTATTCTGTTTAAAAAAAAAATCTCCTGAAATGGCAAAACTGAAGACATAAGATATGAACAGTGAGCGGCGCTTGAATTGTTCATGGTGGGCTGATGAAAAAACGAATTGATTTGGAGAGAAAAACAGCTTTGTCAGACCTGCACTCTAACCCAAAATGTAACAAACGACCACAGCAGCACAGAAGAACTTCCCCCGCACATGGAACATGGGATAGTCAGAGGTGCTGATCTGCTGATATAATTGATACTGAAAAAGCAGAGGAGATCTTAGTTAAGGTCCGGCTTTGGAGCACAAGTTTGAAGCTGTGGTTTGTTAGTTTTGGGTTTCTGTTGGTGTTGGAAGACCTACATAGTGCCAGAGTGCATTATGAACAGCGTTTTAGGTAATACGATTGTGAAAGGAATGCACGAGTCTTTCCCCTTAATTTGTGACTTCCCTGCATTTAAGGTTCTGGGTTGGTGGCGCGTGTCCTGCCGGAATCTTAACTGCCACCAGATGTAGATTTTGTTTGCTAATGAATCCCCAGCAAAGTGAAGCATGAGCATTCGTCAGCCCCGCCATGTTTCCAGGCACTGCAATGCAGCTGCAGAGCTTATTGCTCCATGTTTGTGCAGGCCTGCAAGGGACCGCCAGTGAGGCAAGCCTTGTGTTGTCTGCCTGGCCCTTAGTGTGCAGGCTCCGGCTTTCACAGCACTGGGCTGTGATCCAGATGGTCTCCTGTTCCTTGAGGCTAGTGACGATGAACGGCGCTGCCCAGGGCGGGCCTGGGTGGGTAACCTTCCAAGGTGCCCAGAAAGCTAGATCCTCTTAGAATAGCGCAGTCAGTGGGTTGGAGATATAGAGCTAGATCTTCTGCTGCTGTGAACTGATGTAGTGCCATTAAAGTCTGTAGGGCCATGCTGATTTACACCAGAGAGGATCTGACCCAGTGTGCTAAATTTACACTAGTGGCAAAGCCAAAATAAAATGGATGGGCCAGCACAGGGAGCACCAGGGTGGGGGCTCCCAGAAGCTTGGGTTGCTTGAGTAGGTAACCACTTACTACCAGGTGACGCTTCCCAGGGCACATGGCTTCTTTCCAAGACACTAGGTGCAGTCATCCAGCCTGCACGTAACAAACAGGGCTCACTGTAGCCAAGCGTGTGTCTGGTGGGCTGGTGCATGGTCTGCTGGTCACGGATGGAGGTGGCTTCTGCTGCTGATGCCACTACTTGGGTACCCAGTAGCCGTGGTGAGGTCCCATGTTGTGGAGCGACTTAGCGCTCTGAAGACAGAGGCCCTCGACACGTGGGAATGTTACGGGAGATCGTTCCCAGTGTTTCCCACAGCCTGGGCTGGGATGAGCGTTAGCCAGCTGCTCTTCACCCGCGTGCTCGTTGTGGTAGTGCTGTGTAGCGAGCCTCCCCTGACCTACCTGCAGCCGATTTGCTTTTGTCTGTAGATTGGGCCAATGGTACAACCATATAAAACAGTGAGGGAGAGGGATCGTGTCCCCACTTTTCCCTGGCCGTTATCAGCACCTGTGCATTTAGACCACTCCCAAAGTGGACAACAATGAGGTTACAGTTGCCTTAGCAGGTGCATAGCTTGGTAATTGTCTCTCCGTGCCCTTTGAGGGATATGCAGTCTAACAGGATCTACTGGAACAGTAAATCATGTACAAATGCTACTACTGTTCAACGCCCATCAGCTGGTGTTTTTCAAAGACTGACGTCTTTCAACAGTGGCTCGATAAAGGGGTGTGTTTGTGAGGTGGGTTTTTGTGCCGACGGTCCATAGATCTGCAATGGCCTTCTTAACAGATGGCCTGAATCAACTAAATTCTGTTTGGATTTGGGGCTGTTGGTTTTGGCAGCCATGAGACGAAGTTAACTATTCTCACAATTGGGCTAACAGCTCCATCACCCCCGTCTCCACAGTTCAGACCTTTCTTGTCCCAGTGACCTAATGAGCAGAAGCTTTTCATCCTCGGCTGCTTGGCTTCTTTTCAATTAAATGAGCCGTGCTGGAGAGCCAAAGATTATTAGCCAGTTCAAAGTACATGATATTGCAGCTACAGCTTCCAGTCTTTCCAAAAGACTTGTCCTCCGGTACCAAAATGATTGAAACAAGGCCATCCGTCGTGATCAGATAAGTGACCGACGTAATAACACAGAGGTTAAACTGTGCTAAATAGACTCTAATCCTATCAGGGAGATTTGGAAATGCTATGCCATGTGTTCCAAGGGCTTGTTTTTCTTGTGGGATGAGAATCCCTGCATGTATAGAAGGTAAGAGATTGATACGGGGAAAGTGGAACCTGTTCCTGATTTTCATAGGCTTCTGACCACGGACATCTATTTCAATTTCTTCACCTCTGTAAAGGTGTTCAAGAGACAAATTTTATTTATTTTTTTTGGAATGAAGGAAAAGAGTAAAGAAGGCAGAAAGAGCCACTCCTTCTCTCTGATGCCTGAGCAAATGAGCATGGGACGCCTTTTCCAGGTGAAGTAATTTCTGTTTACATTTGGAAGACGGGCTTCTGATCTCAGTGATGCCAGTGGAAACGCGGCATGACTCCACTGAAGTTAATGGGAATGATTCTGGATTTATTCTGGTGGAACTGAGGTCAGCCTCTTGCCCCAGGACTTTTAGATCCTTCTCAAGGCTGCGGGGAAAAAAATAAGAATTTATTATCTTTTGTGCTTGCCTTCTCCAATCAGATTAATTTTGTACTGGATTGAGAACTGCTGTGATTTGAGGAGATTAGGGCATATTTTTAAACTCTCGCTCTCGTATGTGGTGGCTATAATCTTCTGAAATGCGAAAACATTAGCAGTGCCAGCAGATCTCAGATAGCTCCTGATATTCAAAGCAGTGCATCTGCCAATATTATCAGCATCTGGCTTTGTTCGTATGTTTCCTTACTGTTTTGTATGTATTTGTTCTGCAGGCTTTTTTTCATTCCTCATGTAATCCCCTGGGATGAGTTGTCAAACGGGGGAGTCTGAACTCAGGGCATCTGGATCTAAAATCAATAGACTTTACTGGCTGAGCTAAAAGACCCAGCTTTCTTAGCTCCATGGCTGTAGCATGCTCCGAAATCTCTGTACATGGACTAGCCCCTAGAGGGGGACAGAGAGCCATGCTGCTTAAAGCTGGGTTACACTAATTTGTTAACGAATATAGAAATGGCTAGCTCTGAACTAAGATGCTACTGGAGGAAGGGTGATCCTGTGGTGAGAACTCTGCCTTTGGGCTCAGGAGTTGAGTTCAGTTCTTGCCTGTACCGCAGACACTGTATGGCCGGGGCAAGGAACTCATTCTCTCCGTCTCAATTCCCCATCTACAATTTGAGGCTACTAATTCCTTTCTCGCAGCCCTTGTTTATTAAACTGTATGCTGTCTGGAGCCAGGGTCTCTCTCTCACTATGTTCCAGGCTTAGTGCATTGGGGCTGATCTCAGTTGGGGCCAGTATATAAATAATGATGTTGAGATGCCTCAGCCATTTGAGGCTAGGGTTGATTGGAACGCTGGGTTCCTAGTGCAGAACAACAAAAAGTTGTGCTTGCTGAATCAGCTAGCTTACATTTTGCACTAGCATGACATACATGGGTGCAGTAGCTGAAGCATTTGTTACACCAGTTCCTGGACACTAGGTAATCCTTCCACCAATGTAACTGTAAAGCCAGGGTCACATGGAAAGCGTGTGTGGGTGTGAAATTTTTTAAGGCATGTGGCCTCCTTGGAAGAATTAAAGGCACACCTGTGTCAGCCTGGCATTTACCACAGAAAATGGTTGAAGGGATTTGTAAGGTTCTGTGTCCGAGCATGGGCTGTTTCCATTCTGGTGGCAGTGAAAGTGGGTTAGCAGGAACTATGTAGCCACACTGGGTTAGCACCATCCACCTGGGCAGTGTTTCTACAGCCCCTTAGTGGAAAGGCCTTTAACTGAATGCTTTGTCCCAAGCAGCTGGCCACACAAGGCTGACTTTCCAAAGCTCAGCTAGGCCGAAGGTTGCTCCGTGAAGCACGAGCTTTGCAGCCACCAGCACAGTAACTCCTGATACAGCCCAGGCTGCAAGATTGCAGGTTTCGGAGCCATCTTCCTCCAACGACAATTTATCTTCCTCAGTCCCACCCGGCCCACGGAGTCTGGATTAGTCCCCACAGGGTAAAGGCAGTAAAAAAGGCTCACGTGAAGGAAGCAGCCGTGTCTTGGCTGACCTACCTTCATCCGTTGGCCCATGATGTCTCTGAGAAGTGGTGATGTCAGTGGCCAGGGGCTCGTGCATCTGTTGCTGGGGCGGTCCGTACCATAGTCCAAAAGGCCTCTTTTCTCTGTGCTGATTCCCAGCCCAGTGTCTGAGTTGCAGTTCTGCATGCTGCACGTGGACAAATCAGTCGAACTATTGAAAATCTCCATACGCTTTGATGGGCCAGGCGGGTTTTCACTTATCCAGGGCGGAAGGCACAGAGAAGGGGTCCCCTGCCTGCGCGTGCGGGTCCTCACTTCCCGGCTACAGCTGGGAGGTAGAAGCCGGGCTCTGATTCTCGGTGGCTGACCAGCCAGCTGGAGAATTAAGCCGCAGGGCAAAGAAGTAGCTTCCAGTATAGGAGTGCACGTTTTCCTGCTGGTGGCAGCATCTCCCATCCCTTGGTCAGCTTTGGGGAGGTGGGCACAGCCAGTGCTGGGCTCATGGCAGCTCCTCTGGGCACAGTGCAGGCCAGACGTGCCCTCTGGGAAACAGCTGATCTGATCTTCTCAAAGACGATCCCAGGGTGGGCTCTCTTGAGGGCTGGGTTACTCGTCTGTTGTTGCTGACAGTTGCTATGACCATAGCACCCAGGAGCCCAATGTGCGAGGCTCTGTACAGACACAGAACAAAACGAGGGGCCCTGCCCCAAAGAGCTGCCAATCTAAGTGTAAGAGAAGAGGCACCGGGTGGATGCAGACAGACGGGGAAGCACGCGGACCCAGGGAGACAATACCAGGCCATCTGAGGTACAGCGGTCTCTGCACGCCAGCAGTCAAGCCATCGCCAAGTCCTTGGCAGGTGTCCTGGCAGAGGAGAGTTTTGAAGGAGGCGGATGAGGTAGTTTGAAGGTGATGGGGGGGAGGGGTTCCTCCCAAGTGTAGAAGGCAGCCCGAGAGGAAGCACAAAGGTGCTGGTCTGAAAATGTAACCAGCAGTCAATGCGCCTTACTGCTTAGCCTGCCACCTCCCGTGACCCGTGTGCGCTCCTGCCTGGAGCTGCAAGACAGGCAAGGGCTGCTGTGCGTCGGCTCCCGGGGGTGAGATGCTGGGGGCCCTGGCTGACACAGCTGAGGGCTTTAGTCAGCTCAGTGGAAAGCGTCCTGCAGCATAAGCAAGTAGAAGGCAGGATGGGCCAGTGGTCAGGTCACTAACAGGGCTTGGGAGACCTGAGTTCAAGTCCCTGCTCTGCCACGGGCTTCCCGTGTGAGCTTGAGCAATCCCTTGGCTCCTCTATGCCTCAGTTCCCAGCTGTACAACGGGGATAATAGCCCAGCCCTGCCCTTTGGGGTGCTGCGAGGAGAGAGCCAGTGAAGATGGCGAGACGCTTCAGTGATAGGGGCCAGAAAAGTGCCTCCAATGGACAGGCTTCGTTGGTGCAACTCTCCAGAAAGGACAGGTGCCCTTGGGCTGGAGACGCCAGTGTAATCTCATGATTGCAGGTGACAGTCAGGTCGCCCTGGATTTAAACATCCCCTGGGGTGCAGCTTGCAGAGCTGGAAACCTCACCGCTAAGAGCAGGGGCGCGTCTGCCTGAACAGCTGGTTCGTGGTCTCCCCCTCACGAACTAGCTGTGTGGACCCTGTTTCTGTGCACTACAGATTCCCTCGTGTGCTTTGATCTATCTGACTGTGAACTGGAAATAGATCCATAGGCGCTAGGAATCTCTTTGTGCATGATGGCAGGGCCCATGTGAATCGTTAGTGCGCGGCAAGCCAGGCCACGTATCTACGGTGCGCACTGACCATCCATGTAGACAAGCCCTCACTGCTGCTTCCTTATGTTCTCAAACGGCAGGCAGGGAGGGAAGCTGAAAATCTGTGTACGCGCTCTGTGTATGTGTGCTGCCATCCCCAGAGGCAGCCAAGCGATAAAAAAGGTACTCCGTGGAAGCTGTTGGCTTTCCCATGATTGCCTGCACTCCAGCTGAAAGCACAAGCGAATGCTGCAGGACTTAGCCTGCTGTTGCCATTCCCACCCTGGCCGCCTCACGACTGTTTGTTTCCAAGTAATAACATGCACGTTTCTGGTGACTTGCATGGCCAATGCCAAATGGGTTTGTCACAGCCTGGACAGTGCTGAGAGGCCCACTCCCACCCCACGCCTGAGGCAGTATGACGTGGGCTGTCAGTCGATAACTATCACAAGTGGCCCAGTGTCTCTAGCGAGTGTGGGCTGCAGTTTGGACCCAAACGTGACTGCGTGTTTGTTTACATCTCTTTGCTTTGATGCCGTGGGTTGAATGGCTTTGCGATGTTAAGGAAGAAAGAGTATGAAAAAATCTCTCTTGCTTCAAGGGGTTGTTTTAGCTTCTCAGAGGTGGCTTTCACACTCAGAGATCTCAGGATCTGTACGTGCTGGGTCCCCCAGCCGGAGGAGCCTCTTGTTCTGCTTCTGGCAGGGCTGCCAAAGTTGAAATGCCCCTAATGTGTGTTACTGTAACACCTAAGAAGTCCTGCTGTGAAGCAGAACCCCCTTGTGCTAGGTGCAGTACAAACAAAGACAGTCTCTACTCCAAAAAGCTGAAAATCTATGCATAAGAGGAGAGGCAACAGGTGGAAACAGATGGGGGGAGCACAAACAATGAGACAGTTCTGATCAGTGGGATGGGCAGTGGTCTCTGCACGCCTGTGGCCTAACTGTTGTCAGGTGTGTTGTAGGCATCGTGGCAAAGGAGACTAATAAGGTGATTTTTAATACAGACAAACAGTTGCACAACGCACAGACAACCTGTGGAACTCATTGCCAGAGGATGTTAGGAAGGCCAGAAGGATAACTGGGCTAAAAAAAGAGCTAGATAAGTTGACAGGGTAAATCCATCAGTGGCTGTTAGCCAAGATGGTCAGGGATGCAACCTCAAGCTCTGGGTGTCCCTAGCCTGACTGCCAAAAGCTGGGATTGGACAACGGGATGGATCACTCGATTGCCCTGCTCTGTTCATTCCTCCTCAAGTACCTGCTACTGGCCAGTTGGAAGACAGGATCCTGGGCTAGCTGGACCATTGGTCTGACCCAGTATGGTCATTCCGATGTTCTTACGGTTGTGGATAGCGTGAGGGGTAGCGTGGGAGAGTGCCGGTGGAGTGTGCCCGGAAAGGCAGGAGAGACGAGGCCTCGCGGCCATGGGGCCCTCACCTCAGGTGAAGGGCTGAGATGGAACCTCAGACGCTTCTGTTTCTGGAAAACCTTGGTTGTCAGAACCCTGTGCGGCACCCAGACGTCCGGAAGCTGCATCTGAGCACTGACCGCTTGCAGAGACTCGCAGCCTCTGAAAGACATCCCAGTGAACTCCAGGAGAGCCTCTACGGATGCTGAGAGGCTGCACCCAGGCCCTAGAACCCGGCGTGCCTCATTCTGCCACATGCACTCATCCAGCCGTCTAATGTGCCGCACGCTTTTGAAGCCGAAGCATCTGCTGTCTGTGTGGGGTTGGTTCTGAGATTGGTGATCCATGTCTCAATCTAGTCTGTAGACCTGGGTCCAGCGTGATTGGAGCAGGATGGGCTTAATCTCCGTGTAGTCACGCTTGCGTTATCGCGGACAGTGTGCCTGGCGCTGTGCCCCCAAGGGGAGGGTCTGGTTCGAATCCCAAGGAGCGTGGTGCTGGAGGAAAGGCGGTTTAGAGAGTTTACAGCAGGCCTCTGGGAGCTGTGAACCTGGATGGTCTGTTCCTAGCAGTTAAGTGTTGTGATGTTAAACTCAGGTCCAAGAGATGGGAAGGGCATTGCTAATATCTCTTTGTCCCTCCGTGTCCCCTCCTCGCCGCCACTTCTACAAGTCTGGGTTTTCTGTTTTTGTTGGGCTGCTTTTCTGAATGGTGCTGGGACTTGCCCGGCATCTGACGATGACGTACTGCAAGCTGTACGCAGCAGACGGAGAGGAACTAAGCATCCTGCCACAAACTGAAGAGCTTGGTACGGCGGAGCAGCTCCTTAGCTTGTATAGCTTACGCTGTCCTTTGGTTATAAGGCTACTTGGGTTTATATTTGTAACCCTTCACCAGCAATCATTCTGGGGACAAAGTAACCATTGTGTTAAAAGAGAAAGGGGTCTGTCCTGCCAACAATCACCCATGTGAGCGACCCCATTTAACCCTAGGAGATCACTCACTCTGAATCAAGTGACTCACTTCTTGGCAGGATCAGAGCCTAAAGGTTTCCATTTGTGAACACAAGTGGCAGTCTCGCAGCCTCTTGACCCCAGGAGAACTCTGGGCAGATGGAGACTGCAGATCAATACCCATTAATAATGGGCTGCATTGCCGGAGCATGCACTTAACGCAGCATTTTCGTTTGGTTTCTCCCCTCGCCCCCAGGGATGCACTCTGTTGGTGAACAGCCATCCAGAGAAACGCCTCGAAAGATCTGAGGGCCCTGATTTGTAAGAGGCAATGAAATACCACATTCACAGCCTTGTTGGAACAGCTTTTGCATTTGTGCAATTCCCTGGCACGTGATATTCTATGATTCTATATGCAGATCAGATTAGCCCCTCATAATGGCTCCTTCTGGCCTTAAAATCTATCTATCCATTTATCCTTCCCAAGCCCCTGGGAAGCATAGCTGTTATCTCCATTGTACAGTGGGAAACTGAGGCACAGAGAGGTTAAATGACTTGCCAAAAGTCACAAGTCTGTGGCAATACAGGAACTTGAACCCAGATCTCCAGCCCACACTACTGGACTGTCCTTCTTCCCAGATAAACTTGTCTCCTATACCAAAAGCCCAGTGGTAGCAGTCTGCTTCGGTATCATTGTAGGCAAGGGAGGCTATCATTGCTTGCAGTATGTTCTCTGTGTCCTCTTGTTTTCAGATGCCAACACATTTCATCATGTCATGGAAAAATAGTGGCTATCGTGTGTAATATAAATAATGATGGAGGAAAATAAGCACAAGCATTTACACCAGATGTGGCCCATTAGCCACCTTGGCGTGGAAGATTTAAGAGAAGTGGCGGTTTCACAAATCTCTTTAGTTCATTAATTTAGTTAGTTGATCTAGCACTTTAGTTGTGGGCTCTGTGGGAGAAGAGGGGGCTAGTGCTAAAATGTGGCAAAATTGTTAGACAGTCCTGATTTTTTGCCCCCCAGGAGAGAGGGGGTTGAAGAGAAATGTCATCCTTACCTGCTGTGTCTGTAGCAAGGGATGGCTAGCTGCTGTGATTCGTGTGGTGCCTTGCTAGAGGCAGTTTAATCGGGGGACGCTGCAGCAGACAGCAGTTGTGGCCACCATCAGGTTCCTGATCGTCACTTGGCCCATGTGAGGTAGAGAAGGTCCTTGTAGGCTCTCTCCCAGGTTTTACACAGGTCACTGCATGGGGGGATAAAGGAACCCAGAAGAAAACTGTTTGCTGGAAGTCATGGTTGCCTTCATCTATAACTCAACATCACCAACCAGGAAAGAACATGTTTAATATGGTGTGATTTATGCCTCACTGGTCCCCTGCTGTGAAACTTACGCCACATTATGTACATTAAAAATGACTGCTCGTTACTGACCCTTAGACACAAGTCACAACAGACAGCCTCAACTCCCGCTTACTGCTGTTAGTTCATAGGTTGGCCGTCATCTATGTAACCATGGAAAGCCAGAATCAAAACTTGTCTCACGTTTGCAAACAGCCCATCTCTAGTAATAGGCTGCTTGTTTTGAAGAGGAGGTTGGCTTGATAACTTTTCAGTGTATTCAAGTTTGTATTGAAATGGGGTGATTCTTGAGACATATCCATAGAAGATGTGGGTTGGAAGGGACCTCAGGAGGTCATCTAGTTCCACCCCCTGCTCAAAGCAGGACCAACCCCAACTAAACCATCCCAGCCAGGGCTTTGTCAAGCCGGGACTTAAAAACCTGTAAGGATGGAGATTCCACCACATCTCTAGGTAACCCTTTCCAGTGCTTCACCACCCTCCTAGTGAAAAGGTTTTTTCTAATGTCCAACTTAGACCTCCCTCACTGCAACTTGAGATCATTGCTCCTATTTCTATCATCTGCCACCACTGAAAACAGCCTAACTCCATCCTCCCTGGAACCCCCTTCAGGTAGTTAAAGGCTGCTATCAAACCCCCCCTCACTCTTCTCTTCTGCAGACTAAACAAGCCTAGTTCCCTTATCCTCTCCTCATAAGTCATGTATTCCAGCCCCCTCATCATTTTTGTTGCCCTCTGCACAACCTCCACTGCCTGCGTGCCCTTTAGGAGCTTGGTTCGGTTTTCGGGCAGACAGCTAAGGTTACTGGGTGCAATCAGTAACTCTGTTCACCTTTATTTCTTTAAGAGAGTCCCTGACAATCCATTCTGAGCCACTAGGGCTCTAAATATAAAAGATTTCCCTAATATCTGGGATCTAACGCTAGCCACTGTTTGATTCAGTTATTAAACTGCTTGCCGTTCTCATTTCCAGGAAGGTGAATCTGACTAAAGGGGGAGTTAATTTTCTGCTAATATTAACAATTCAGAAGTTACCCAAAAACTGCCATGGTCCCAGTTCTTCGTTCTTCTCACTTTTGTTCTTTCCTGATGAGATTGTGCTAATCCCTTTTATTGACAAAGCGTAATACAGGTAATAAGAAGGCAATCACAAGTAGTAATGATGTCAATTACACTGCAGCTCTTGAAAGGCTCCTATAGATTCAGGGCCCCACCACCACCCTGGCAACAAGGTTTTTCAAAAATTAGTTTGTTTTTAAATGATGTTTAAGGTGTTATTTATAGGAAGGCAGCCACTGAGCGGAGTGCATTAGCAAGCGGCAGTAATAACAGCCGAAGGAAAAGCAGACCAATATCCATTGACCTCATGGGATTATGAAAATTTTGGAGGGGATCAAGGAGCAGGAAAGTGCAGTTCCATCTGACCCAAGCTAGCTGTGTCTGGAGGTTCCTTAAGCCTGGTCTACGCTACAAACTTAGGTCAACAGAAGCTGCCTTACTTCAACCTAATAATGTATGTGTCTACACTACCTGGTCTCTTACGCTGACCTGATTACTCCACCTCCGCAAGAGATGTTGCACTTACATTGACGTTGATGGGTCAACGGAGAGGCAGTGTAGACGCAGCGTTGTGTATGTTGACTGAATTGGCCTCCAGGAGGTATCCCACCACGCTCTGCTGTGACTGCTCTGGAAATCATTTTCAGCTGTGCTGCAGAGCTGCCAGGTACACAGGAAACAGCCCCTTCCCTGTTAAAGGCCCAGGAAATTTTGAATTCCCGTTTCCTGTTTGATCAGTGTGGAAGGCGCACCAGCCCAGCTGATCGTGGTGAGACTACGCCCCAAATGCTCTCCAGCCTGGAGTACGAGGGGGGTGGATCTTATCGCTCTGTGGGGAGAAGAGTCTGTGGAGACAGCTCTGATCCAGTCATAGAAATGTAGATGTCTACGAAAAGATTGCGTGGGGCATAGGAGAGAAGGGCTACGCCAGGGGGACACAGCAGCGCTGCGTGAAAATGAGAGAACTGCGGCAGGCGTAGCAGAAGCTGAGGGAGATGAACGGTTGTTCAGGTTCTGCACCACGGACATGTCGTTTCTGCAACGATGCATGCAGTTCTCAGCAGCGACCCCACCACTACTCCCAAATGCAGTATGGATACCTCCGAGGAGTCGGAGTCCTGGGCCATCTCAGACATCAACGAGGAGGAGAATGGGAGACAGGCGAGCTGGGGATCCATTCTCCCTGGCAGCCAGGAGCTATTTTTAACCCTGGAGCAGTCCAGCACAGTGGCAGAGTGAGAGGCCAGGATAGGCCCCTCTGGTGAGTATGCAATTCCAATCCAGCTGTCGGGGGTTTCATGCTCCTGTGTTTTGTGTAATGTGAAGAAAAAGTGAGCTGCAGTGGTTATGTGCTTCCAAGTGGCTGCTACAGCTACACAGAGGGTTGCCCTCTGGAAAAGACTATTTACGTGCACAGGGATATTCAGGGATTCCTCCATGGAGATCTCCAGGAAAGTTGCTGGTACTCTGCAGTCCTTCACAGAAGGTTTCTGGGGAGCTCTGTCATTCCTTCCACCACAGCAGGACACTTTCCCATGCCACTCCAGTAGTAACTCTGCTGGCATCATTGTGGCACGCAGCGTAAGGACCAGGTCTGTACCCAGAGCTTGCAGCATCTGCCCCCTTGCCTCCTGTTACGATCAGGAGATGGATATCACATAGGGTCACCTAGGGGAGATGGTGGCAGTTTTATTACAAACACTCGTGCCACAAACACCCACCCATGGTGATTTCCAGGTCACTCAACCAGTTTCACTAATGTGTGCCGATGGTTCGGTTGGCAGGGGTCAGCGTTGACCTCAGAATCTGCAAGTCCGGGGTGACTAATACCAGCAACATTAAGGGAAAGGAGGGTGGCCTTCCTGTTGTTCTTGTGGCCGCAAACCCCCTCTGTCATCCCCATTCCCTTTCCTTCCCCCCGTAGCCACCTCAGACAAAAAGCACAATTTGGGAGGCTCAGTGCTGGTTTCAAAGCAACATCCATGTTGCTGGGGGAGGAGGGACATTGTCTACCTGTGCTCCTGAGATGGGTTGCCCACAAGTTGTAGCACAAGTCCCATCACCCAGCCCACTGGGCCATGCTCACCGTGGCTGGAACAGCAAACCGTTTCATTGTCTAGCTAGGGATTCTGCTATGTTCTGGCTTTCACTTGAGTGTAAGAAGGGGAGTGGGTTTTTTTTTAAATAGCAAACTTGCACTAGACTCGGCATGCTCTGACAGTGGTTGCCTTGTGCTTTGCGTGCCTTCCAGTGGAAAGCTTGGTCTTCAGCAGCATGCCCTCCACACTGGCAGAGAGGCTTTCGCAGATTAGAGGTTGGAAAAAGAGAAGGCGTGATGACGTGTTCACTGAGATAATGAACACCTCAGGGCAGGTGACATGGAGCTAAGAGCCTGGAGGATTTCATTGTCTGAAGACGTGGGCATGGAGTGCAGGAGAGCATCCCAGGAGCATGAGCATGGATGAGATGCTGTGGATTACGAAGGACCAGTCAGAAATGTTGAGGCACCCGGTTGAGCTTCAAGAAAAGCAGCTTGAGGCTAGACTCCCGCTGCAGCTCCTGCAGAACCACTTGCAAACATCACCCTGATCCCAATCCCCCTCCCCAAAACATTCCAGGAGGCGATGGGGAGGAGAGAGGGACAGATGCGGTATCCCTTCCACCCAGCACTGGGGAAGGGTCCTAAGAACAAAAGGAAGCCATTCAAAGACTTTTGATGGGCAAGACTTCTGTGCTTTCACAGACAAGCGTTTGTTTCTCCCCTCCACCATTTGCCCAAGATTAAATTATTTTCCTGTTCTTTCAGATTCTTTGTGAATAAAAGTCAATGTTTTGTGTGAATGAAATACTCCTTATTTATTCCAATCTTGGAGGCTGCGGGGGCAGGGGAGGTACAGGGAAACTGATGCAGTGGAAGAAACGGTTTGGGAAAGCACAACGCAGATAAGCAGCACTCATTACTGTGGCTCGTTACTGAAACAGGCTTTCAAAGCCTCCTGGAGATGCAAAACTCCTTGATGGGTTCTTCTTATTGCCCTAGTATCTGGATGCTCAAAATTAGCTGCCAATCTGTCTGCCTCCACACCCCACATCTGCAGAAACTTCTCTCCCTTTGCCTCACGGATATTATGGAGCACACAGCAGGCAACCATAACAATGGGGATACTGCCTTCAGTGAGTCTAACCTAGTAACCAAACTGCACCAGCGACCCTTTACTCAGCCAAAGGCACAGACCACGACCATTCTGCCCTTGCTTAGCCCATTGTTGAACCGCTTCCTACTGCTGTCTTGGTGGCTGGCATAGAGCTTCATGAGCCATGGGAGCAAGGGGTAGCTGGGGCTTCCAGGATCACTATTGGCATTTCAACAGCATCAATGGGTGTTTTGCGATCTGGAAAGAAAGTCCCTGTTTGCAGCTTTCTGAACACACCCATGCTCCTAAAGATGCGCACGTCATGCACCTTTCCTGACCATCCCACGTTGATGTCAGTGCAACGCCCCCTGTGATCTGCCAGTGCTTGCAACACCACTGAAAGGTATCTCTGTATACTCTGGCAAGGTGGTCTGGTGCCAAGATGAAAATGTGCACCATCTATCACCCCACTGCTGGTAGGGAATCCCATTGTGGCAAAAACCACTTACACATTGCTCAGAGTCACTCAACTTCTTAGCAGAAGGGAATTAATGGCCCCTCACACTTGGATCACAACAGCTTCCATGGTGGATTTACCACCTCTGACTTGATTCCCCACAGACCAGTTACAGTCTGGCATTGCTAGCTACCACAGAGCAATGGCCACTTGCTTCTCCACTGTCAGACTGAGAGCAGCTCTCATGTTAGCATTGCTGCACTTCAGGGCTGGGGAAAGCTCTGCACAAAGTTCCTGGAAAGTGGCTGCCTGCATCTGAAAGTTGTGCAGCC
The DNA here is from genome assembly GCA_007922155.1 of Mesoclemmys tuberculata. Lineage (NCBI taxonomy): Eukaryota > Metazoa > Chordata > Testudines > Chelidae > Mesoclemmys > Mesoclemmys tuberculata. The sequence continues at coordinate 4,810,753 of ML675650.1, read as the reverse complement.
ACTGCTCATCATCCCATAGCTGCATAACGTTGTGATCCCACCACTCAGTGCTGGTTTCCCAAGACCAGAAACAGCGCTCCGCTGTAGTCAGCTGCTGCCTGATTGCCAGCAGCAATAGGGGATTTTCATTCGTTGGCTTGCAGCAGGGCATCGCAATGTTCCATGCAGCGGCTCTTGTCTCGGCTCTGGAAATACTGCAGGATAAGACACGAGGCGCTTGTAACAGATACAACAAGAGCGCACAGCTGAGCGGGGTCTGTGCTTCTCAGGCTATGGCATACGTGCAGCTAAGCCAGCCTTTTGAAAAAAGGCATGAAAAAGGACAGGTGGTTTGTTTGTATACAGCAAAAACAGCAAGTCATGCATCTGACAAAGTGGGTTTCAGCCCACGAAAGCTTATGCCCGCAGAAATTTGTTAATCTTTAAGGTGCTCCAGGACTCTTGTTTTTTTTATGGATGGTTTGCCATTGATATCAAGATAGGGAGGGAGCGATGGAGGAAATTGCATCACAAGGGGGCTGAAGCCATGTTCCCATGTCCTCCTATGACAATGTGTTGGTCCCATGAGGCTGTGCAAGCCTGTCCCAAAACCCTTGTGGCTAGTTACACGATGGGTAGCTACCCATGGTGCACTGCTCTGCACCACTGCAAATGCTGCTGGTGAGAATGCCCTCCTCCGACACAATGAGCAGGTGTGGACGTGCCCAACTGGCCAAATTACTGAGGTGGCTTAAACTGAATTTGTCGTGTAGACATGACCATAGTGTGCCAAGCTGCATGACATCTCCCGGAATCCTACTGTGTTTTATTCTTTCCTCCTGTTCTAGACGATCCGTTGCTCTAGCGTCAGGCGTCCTTCTGTCGCCATAGGCCACGTCAGGCCATTAACTACGACAGTCTGTGGCCCTGAGCCTGCAAGCACACATGCACTTCGCTTTCCTCATGGGCATAAAGCTAAGCATCGGCCTAACATTTAGTGCCTGAAGCACATAGGAGTAGCAGGAAACCTGCAAATAACTTGGACTTATTTAAATGATAACGTATTTGTATATCCTATTGCAAAGGCTCCCCAGTCAAAGAGCATCTTTTGCACCCGGGCACCTACTAGCCAGGGACGGACATGAAACCCCTCCCCATCCCTTCTGGCTGCAGAACAGTCTTCAGCTCTCGGCTCCTGGCAGGCCCCGCTGGCTGCTGCGAAGGGGATGGAGGGCGTAGGCTCTTGCAGTGCAGGTTCCACTTAAAGTCCAGCTGTATGAGCAGCTCTGTCACACGTGCTGGCCCCCGTGCCTGCTGGGTGGTGGGCAGACGTTGGTTTGTAAGTAGCACAGAGCCATGTGTGGTATGTTCTCTCACATCACACCATGAGAATCTGTACTTGGGGCTGCTGCCCCCATCAGGGGGGTTTCTGCATGCTGTTTTTTAGTGGTGTAAGGTGACTTTCATAATTAAAGAGAACACTAAAGTTTGCTCAAGCAGGCTTTTTGGAGAAGGCCCAGGGGAGGGTATGTGGCTGGAGTAGATGCGGGACTCCCTGCAATACTTGCCAACCCCTAAGCTCATGATTTTTGAACACTAGCTTAAAAATAATGAGGTTTTTTTTTAAAAAACATCTTGGGTTGTTCTTATTTGCTTTTGGGTTGTGAGCCGTTGAGCTAGGTATTTTCAAGTTTTTCTGCCAGCCGTGAGGGCTAGAAACTTTCTATGTTTAAATGAAATCTGAGACTGCGCTCACATGCAATCACAAGTCTGGGAGCTGGGCATTTGAGAGAAACACCCACTATTACGAGACTTGGGATGGCGCTGTGAGAGTTATCCCCAGTAAGACTAGATGATCATAATAGTCCCTTCTGGCCTTGAAATTTACTAAAATGGACTGTGCATCCATCACGAATGGAATTGAGTCATACAACCTTTTTTCCCATTAGCTGGACTATTGCATGCATTAGATGGTTTTCAAAAAGGCTGTTTTCTCTGCTGCTGCTATTACAGTGTTGGGTTATGACCTGTGTGTCCCAAGAAAGCTAGATCTGGAGCCATCTGAGCCAAACACACACTTGCAGAACCATATTATTTTCCTCGCTTATTTTGTTTGTGGGAGCACCTAGGAGCATCAGTTGTGGATTGTGCTAGGCGCTGGACAGACACAGAACAAAAAGACAGCACTGCCTCAGAGAGCTGACAGTCTAAGGCAAGAGACAACAGCTGGATCCAGACAGATGGGGCAGCACTAGGAAATAACGTGACATTATTGGTCTACGTGGTAGGCACGCCAAGTGTTGTGTAGGCATCGTGGTAGAGGAGGGTTAAAAGGAGGGATGTGAAAGGGGACAATGAGGTGGCTTTGGGGGGGTTACAGAATATCCTCCCAAGTGTGCAGGGCAGCATGAGAGAAAGCACAAATGTGTTTGTTGGAAAATGTAACAAGCGGGAGATGGAGCCCAGCCCTGTGGGCTGGTTAGAGGTAGGAGGCCACATCTCGGTAGTGTGTGAGAGATGCTGTGTTGGACGGGGATGGGCTAGAAAGGCGAGAAGTTTGTGGTTGATGTGATGGACAGAGAAGGATGATGCGGTCAAAGCAACAAGCCAAGACAATGACCCTGGCAATAGCGTCTCTATTTTGCAAGCTACCATCGTGCCCAGGACGCATGCGGTTTGGGAGCGGGCCGGCCGACAGGAAGCATAAAGCATTCCTGCTGAAAGGGGGCTAGCTTTCCACATGCAGGGAACAAACGCACCATCTGCCCTCATCAACAGCGCTGCTTCCTTGTTTTGAACTGTCCCCTAGGTATGCGGTTTTCTTCAATGCCGACCTGCAGTGCTCTGGCATAGCAATGCCAGGCAGTTACAGGAAAGCCCTGTTTCCCTAGAGGATTCATGGACAGATGCAGTAACTACAAGCTTGGAGGAAAACTTCCAGATCCGGCTGCATCAGAAATTCAGGCAGGCCTAGAAAATGCTTAACCAAAGATCTACTGGGGAATAGATTTTATGCCCTTTACTTCTGTCCACCTGACTGGAGCAGGAGGTGAAACTGACAAGACAGCCACGCCCTGAGGGCTGAAGAGAAGCCAGAGCAAACCACTGGGCCAGCCCCCATTTCCCCCCCAGAAGAAAACTGGAGTTAAAAGCAGTGGGGGAGAGGTTTCATTGGGAGGAGCCCTAGTTCAGCCACAGGTTCCCTGAGCCTCCATGGGTTTAATATCTCAGTCCCAAACCGGCTGAATTGGCTTGGTTCCAGCACAGAAGTTTCATACATATCTCCTGGCAACCCTGCCATCATCTCATCTGTATCTGGAGTGATTCTCATTTTTATTTATTATTTGTATTGCATAGCCTCCAGGTGCCCCAGCCATGGGCCAGGACCCCCTTGTGCTAGGAGCCGTACAGACAGAACAAAAAGATGAACCCTGCCCCCGAGAGCTTCCAGTTTGAGTAAAAAGAGAGAAAACAGGTGGATGCAACAGCGACATTCTGTTTTTCTTTCTATAGCTTAATACCAGGCATTGGCTTTTCATGCTTTTTTTATTAAAATGTCTTCATGACATCCCTTTTTATTTCTGTGTATTGCAGATTCAGTTGGAGCCTGCAACTTTTTCTGATTTTCCCAGTGTGTGACAAGTGACTCTAAAATGTGGCACCGTGGTTCGCTGGATTTATTTGAGGCCTGGTCTACACTTACCTTCCGGATTTGGCGGCACTCAATGGGAGATACGCAGGTGACGTAAATCACTTGCATATCTCCCGTTGACTTCGCTGCGTCTGTTCTGGGTGCTGTCCACACTGCGTTGTGCCACTTACCGAGGTTGTTTTCCTACGTCGGTTTCTGGATCAATTGAGTGGGTCTACACAGACTGCTCAGTTGATCCAGAGACATCAAACTGATGACAGCGAATTTGCTGCCGTCGGTATAGACCCAGCCTGAGACAGTGCATTTGTACCTGTAAATTAACCAGCTGACTGGAGGATGTTGTAACTGTAGACTGGCACATTTCAGCTTGTGATCTGAAAGTCAAGCTGAGCGCTTTTACGCCTCATCACTGGATGTAGAGATTTTGTAGCTGGAATTCTATTAACAGCTTATTCACCAGAACTTAATCTAACTCCTGTTCTTACAGCTGATTAGTTCCGCTGGGCCAACAGGACTAAAAACATCTTATATCTGCCGGTAAAATCAGCAGCTATACCTGTGAATAGAGAAGAGAAAGGATCTGTTAAGAAAGTAGTCATTTTGATGTAGCCATATTTCTGACCACAACCTTGAAAGGATGTAAATGAAATTACAGTAGCTGGAGCTGAAAAAGAGCATCCTTGGCCTTGAATTTTACTCTAGAAATGGGGACCAAAGCTCTTAGAAAGGGTTATACTTTTAATGTGTATAAATATGTGCTGAAATAACTGACAAATAGGAATGATTTGTGTGCAGATAGCTTTCTGGATGTCTTGTTTTTCTGCACCAAAATTTCTAAACCATCGAAAAGAAAAAATACCAGAGAACTGATTTGTTAGGAATTGGAGCACCGTCCTCCTAAGGGCCATTGCAATATAAATCTGAAAGGCACCAGATCTTCAAGCAAAAACATATATGTATGTATTATTGTTTTATTGCTTGAAATTGCTAATGCACTCTGGCCGTTGATGCAATTTCTCGTAATTGTATAGTAAAATGATACTGCTGCATGGCTAGGTTGCCTCACAGACCCTCATCATCATTTTTCGATGCTACCATAACAAACTATTAAGATCATAAAGCAGATGAATGTAAAATGTTTGCCCAGAGACAAAGGGTAATGAAATCTAGAGGTTTAGCACTGTCTTTAGAGGTTAGTCATTTCTGTTCCAAAGCTTCCATGCACAGAATACCAACATTCAGAAATTGAACTAGTATGTTTTGGATGAGGTTCTACTTTAGTCATTCAGAGAGATTAATCTAACCAAATCCATTTCTGTAGTCCAAGGATTAGCAGACAAACGTGCACTTAATCCAGTTGCATTAGTATAGAATTTAGTTTGCAGTCACTGGTTTTAACACCATTCCTCCCAGTGTGAATGAGCCTGCTAGACCAGTTCCTTTTTTGCTGTTCTTCTCCACAGAAGTTCTATGGCTCCCCGGTCAGGACACACATTTAAACTGAGACAAAACTCTATCACAGACAGGGCATGTGGCTGCTCTCTGCAGTGGATATTCCTCTCCCAAGGTAGCTGGAACCTCATCATCCAGCCCAAAACATTCCTGCAGCCTGAAGAATGATTCCCTTCTCCTTAGCACTGGCAAAGTCCATTGTGCTAGTCGTTAGCCCCATCGGGTGGACAATGGGGAAAGCACAGCTGATGCTGATGAGAAACCAGAAGAGTGTTTCCCTCACGCCCCCCGGCCAGGAGAGCTCACCTTCCCCAGTGCTGCTGCCAGCGTATCAGGATCTCTTTGAGCGTAAACTGTGAAAGCTGTTGTCAGGTTGGACCAACCTATTTCTGCAACTCCTGGGAGCGGACGTTAACATTTAGAATGTGGATTTGCTGATACATAAAATTCTAAGAATTTGGAGTCACTGCTCCAGAGCTGGAAGGGCGCTCTTCCAGAGCTAGGAAGTAGTGCCGCTTCAGTGCCCCGAAATAACTATTCTCTTGTACGCATCATGACTGCTGATAGCAGAGAAGATTTAGGCAGGGACTAGCCAGAATCAGTTTCTGTAATGGGAGCCGGTGGCACCCAAGAACTGTACTAATGAAATTCACACACGGTGCAGAGGAGAAGGCGGGACAGAATGGTGGGGAAGTTCTAGATAAATTAACTCGTTCTGTTGGTAACACTGAATGATTTAATCTAACAGTGGTTTTCAACCTGTAGTCGGCAGACCCCTGGAGCTCTGCAGACTAAGATTTCCAAAGGGGTCCACATCTTCATTTGAAAACTTTTAGGGGTCTGCAAATGAAACAAGGTTGAAAACCACTGATGTGCAGCACCAATATGTGGGTTCATACAAAGTAATTGATGTCTTTCCATGTGTCCCTAAGGTATAAAGTGCGTCACAGTTTGCACATAGACTGCATAATGCCTCTGTTTAAAAATAGAGGAGCAGTATTACCAACCCCAAACATTTGGAAATGGGTTAGGGTCTCCCAAAATGATGAGATTTAAAAAATAACAAAGGTTGGGTGCTTTTTTTTTTTTTAATTGTTACCTTTTGGTGTTGGAGGCACTGAAATTTATGTTTTCTAGCTTTTCTCTCGGATGATGAGAAACTTAATTAAAAAAAGAAAGTTGAGATTCTCACACGAATCCAGGGGCAAGGAGAGTTGTGACAAAACCATGGGAATTAGCAACTGCCTACGGCCAAATCGTGCCTCCCAGAACACGTGACTCTAGAATGGGTGCTCCCGCAGTATGCTTGGCCAAGCTTCCTGCTCTCAGACAGACCCCTGTGCAGATTGTTCGAGCTAATGGTACGCACAGGGTGACTTGATCAGTGACTTACATGGCCCAGGGTGCAGACCATGTCACTGATTCCCACCCCAGCTCTGGCCCGTGAAGTGGAAATGCATTTACGAGAAACATCACTGTGTTTTAGAAGGGATGCCGACACTCATGTTTCAGGGTTGCACTAGCAGCTTGGGCCTGGGACTACATTTCCCCAGATGGGAAGGTAATCCCATAACTGTCTGTTGCAAGGTTGGTTGCCCCTTGCATCTGATACTGGCTACGGTCAGAGACAGGCACTGGACTCCTGGTTTGATCCAGTCTGGTAATTCCTACGTCCCTGCTAAGTTTGTAATTGTGATTTAAAGAAACATAACCTCTGTCATCTTCAGGTAAATGGAAGATCTGGAGACTAACCTATTCCAAACACGCAAAGCACGTAGAATAGAACAAATGGTAGCAAGATGGCTCCGTCGATCTCGGGACAGCATATCCAGGTAAAGACATTTTCATTAACAGGGTATTTACTAGTCAGGTACTGAATAAACTGTTTTCCAGCAAGCTAGGAAGGGTCTGAGATCTCGGATCTGACTCTCCTTTGTCCCTTCCAGGGAACATGAACACCGTATTTTCTAGAACATAACATACATTATATTTTAAGCAGCCCAACGCTATTTCTAGTGGACCAGATGTTGCTATATTTACATATTGGATAGTGCCTTACTACAGAGTCCATCTCCCTATAATCAGTAGAGTTATGTGTGGAATAATGGCCTACCCAATGTAGAATGAGGGTGGCCAGGTTTGGACCTGTCTCAGCTGCTTGCTGTTTCTCTTTCCTGTGTGCCACTTCAGTGTTATTTTAGGGCCAGGTTATGGCACTCTGACTGAGGTGGAGTAGCATGTTACTCAGTGAGTAGCCTGGCTTAGCGTTTCTTTGATCTCACCTGAGATTCTTATACGTTCCTTAGATGTGTCACATCTAACATGAGACGATTAATAGAGCTGGGCCAATAATGGATGTTTTGGTTCATGGGCAATACCGAAAAATTGTCTTTAAACGTTTTTATTTTGGGTCAAGCTGAAAATGAAAATTTGTAGGAATTTTCAATGAATCAAAAAATTGGGAAAAAAAATGAATTTAGGGTCAAATGAAATGTTTTATTTGATCTTGAAATGAATGCTTCATTTTGAAATTTGAGCCTTTCTTTAATGTTTTAATAGAATTTGTAGAAATTTCAAAACAAAGTAATTTCCAACCAAAATACTGGAATGTTTCGACTTTTCAGAACTTGGGGGGCAGTGGGATTTGACACAGACATTGGTGAAACAGATACAAATTCACAAAACGTTTCTGTGTCAGGCTGTATTTTTCTCCGAACAAAAGTTTCAGCAGAAAAATGTGCCCTGCTCTAATTATTACCTCTTTGGGTCGGGGCCCCGTCTCTCTTTTTGGTCTGTGAAGCACCTAGCACAGGCTGAGTGCTATAAAATGACAAGAATGACAGATTTATTCTGTCTTTAAAGAATTTATTTTCTAGTTAGTGATGCCATAATGTGTAACATACCCAGCATTTGACATAAGAGTTTATGCTGATGGTGGGATACCCTGTCCAGTTGAATCACAGAACTTTCCCATCAAGATAGGAGGAAATCTGTTAGGCTTTCTCAATCCCTTAGCAGCACAGAACTGCTCCTTGCAGTACATTTTTCCAGCTCTTTGGCCTGTCTACCTTTAAATGTGGGAATGCTGGATGGGATGGGAACTGAGTTACTGCAGAGAAATCTTTTTTGGGTGCTGGCTGGTGAGTCTTGCCCACATGCTCGGGGTTTAGCTGATCGCCATATTTGGGGTCGGGAAGGAATTTTCCTCCGGGGCAGATTGGCAGGGGCCACGGAGGTTTTTCGCCTTCCTCTGCAGCATGGGGCATGGGTCGCTTGCTGGTGGATTCCCTGCAGCTTGAGGTCTTCAAATCTCATTTTTGAGGATTTCAATAACTCAGTCATGGGTTCGGGGTTGTTATAAATGTGTATGGGTAGGGTTTTGTGGCCTGCCTTGTGCGGGAGGTCAGACTAGATGATCATATTGGTCCCTTCTGACCTATGAGTCTATGAGTCTATGAGTCTAAATGCCCTAAACCCTTATCTTAAAATTTCATACTTGCCCTGGGAATACAGCATTAAAAACAGAACAGAACATGTTTTGTCTCCATGTTCCTAAACCACATGGAATGTGCAGCCAAGGACCAATGAATCTTGAGATGTCACTTAACACGGTTACAGCTGGTCCACTGAGTGTTATGTTTAAAAACAGTGCATCCTTCCAGTATGGAAAATCGGGTCTAGCTCCTCAGGCTTCACGCTGTCAGCCGTTCCCATGACACTTGAAAGGGATCCATCAGCTGCCGGCTGGGTAGGGAAGGAGGTGGTCAGGTGGCAGCTACAGATCTCCAGGCCAGGGTTGGCAGTGCAGACTGCAGAACTCGTCCCCGCTGCCGCAGCGATGCAGGGAAGGTAGTAGAGAGTGGTTAACTGAGGCTCACTTTCCAAACCATTTTGCTTAAGGTGTCGTCTACGGAGTGTGGTCAGGGCAGAGCAGGAGGGCGGCAGAGCCAAGGGCTGGGACCCTGAGTGTCCATCTTCTAAGTCACTGCTTCCAATCTGAGCCATGCCACTAGTGGGCAGAAGTAGTTTCCACCGCTTAGTGCCTCCTTGTTAATTTCCCTCCCCCCTCGCTCTGGGAGGGATGGAGATGTTCTGTGTCGGGCACGGGGGCTCCTTCACTCGCTGGCCTAGAACTGAGTCAGCCTGGAGCAAACCGTCACAGCTGAGCAGGTTGGACTCGTTTTCCTCCCTGATCCAGGCTGGAAGGGCGGAGCTGGGGTGGAGCAGAGCATGTTTGGCTTAGCATGTTTGGCTCCGCCCTGCCCCTGGCATGGAGCAGGGCTGGAGCGGCTGGAGGCAGGGTCCGAAATTGCTCCTGTTTCCCAGAGCTTCATCTGGCTGACAGGGCCGAGCTGGGGTCCTGGCTGCCCAGGTGGGATTCTCCTGCTAGGGGAGGAGGAGAACCAGGGAAAGGAAAGGGAATGATGGAGATGCAGCTCACGGACATAAACAGCTGAGAACAGTTCCTCCCAAGCTTTCCCTTTCCTCCCCGTTGATCGTTGTCACCCTCCAGACGAAATACGTGCGGCCATGGGCAGGGCCATCTGCTTTAGGACGTCCCCCCAATCTCCTGGTGGTGAGGAAGGGGAGCTGTCCCATCTGGCTGGCGGATATCCAGCTGTGTCTTCCCGCCACATCTGCCCCCAACAGGGGTAGGACGAGTCATTCTTGAGCAGCCCCATTCCTGTCCTGCAAGAATTCCCAGAAGGCCATTTGTTTGTCTAGCAGGTTCACCTCTGTTCTGTGCATGCCCAAGAGTGCTAGGCTGGCTAGGGCTCGGCCCAGATAAGGCCAGCAATGCTGGCAAACTGGGGCAAGCAACCCAGGAGAGGTGAGAGAGGGTGTCAGCACCCCCACATGAGAGGGCACCTATGGCATGTTACTCAGCTTTGCCCTTCAGGTCTTGGTGAGGTCCCCGCTTACTCCCGGCTTCTTGGGAGGAGGCCAGGGCCACAGCTGCATTGCTTCCATCCGTCCTGGGCAAGGAGCATGCCCCTTCTGGTAGCGTTTGGACGTGGGCTTTGCTAGCTGTATCCACACCTGTGTCCTTAAGACCAGGCTCTTGGGGTGCATCTGCGTGGGACACCCCTCCGAGTCCTTTCAAGGTTGAGGCTCTGTCTACACTAGAGAGAGTTTGCCAGTGGAGCTGTACTCCCCAGGGCAGCGGTTCCCAACCTTTTCGAGTGCGTGGACCTGTTTTCATCCTCCAAACATTTCACGGACCAACGCGTGCTACTAGTTTTATTTGAAGCTGTACATTTCCTGGGTGAGGATGTTCTTTTTCTTTTCCGTGGCCCCCCGTCATATGATCCGTGGACCACAGGTTGGGAACCGCTGCCGTAGTGGACATGCAGCTTATCCCAGCAAAGGCGTCTGTTTGCTAGTCTAGTTTTATACCAGTTCCCTGAACAAAATAAACTGTGCTAGCAGGAGGTCTCTTTATAGTCATATGTGCCCGAGGGCTTTAGCCAGGCATAGCTCTGTCAGGCAGAGATCACACTTATTTGGACACCTGCCCAATGTAGATATGCTGACAGATGTTTGTAGTGTAGCCCTGGCCTAAGGCAGGTCCAGAATGTGAATCCACTTAGTAAGCGGTGCCTCGTGAAGAAAGCATGTCACACCAGCTCTCCGCAGCCTGCTTTGGTTCCAGCTGGATTCAGACCTGTACGGCCCTAAAAGAGACCCTCCCGTCTCTCTCTGCCACACTGCTGTGTGATCAGCCGAAGGGCCTGATCTGACAGGGAGTTGGCTGTAACAAGGGCTGTTTTCTTGGGCTTTCCTTAGTGGGAAAGATGTGGGAAGGGCTGCTTCTGTTTTGGGGAGAACCATTCGTCTCAGTCTGGGTTGGTGTTGTGCACACGGTGCCTTGAAGACTTTGGTTTTCCAGTCCTCTGGTAACAGTTGGATATTTGTAAAAGCCCCTCGTGCTCCCTGTCTGTTACAGAACCTCTTAGACATCATCCCTGCATCAATGTATGCTAATCTTCAGCTTTTTCTTCCCCCTCTCCAAATGCTCAGGGGCAGATCATCAGTAGTGGACGTCTCATCCGATGGCCTCAATCAACCAGTAACACGTGTGAAGCTCACGGTCACCATACACAAGGATTTGCTTCTCGGGCACTATGGCTTTGAGATTTCACCAAAGCGTCCTCTGACAATCGCATCAGTTGCTGCAGGTAAGGATTGTCCTCTGTCCTTCCTCCCACTTTCCCCTTTCCCCCAAACAAGTGCCCAGGGAACTGACTGGGGGCTTTGACTCCAGCCTTTCTCTCCTGCACAGTGTTCGCAGAGCAGGTGTTACTAGGAGAGCTCCAGCATGTTTAGCCCCACGCTCCCTAGAATCATAGAGTTCCAGGCCCGTGGGACCACCCCGTCTAGCCTGAGCTGTCTCTGAGGCCACGAACACCTCCCATACACCAAATCCTCTGCCCCTTGACCAATCTCAGGCCTGGGCTTACATGTACCTTCAAATTCAGCGGCCATCGACGGGTGTTACGCCAGCTCCGCAGGGCATCTGGTGTAACTCCCGTCGCCTTTGTGACTCCTCTTCTACGCGGTGTCTTCGCTGCGCTGCACCACTCGCGGGGCTGGTTTTAACGCGTCGACTTTCGGATCGATGGAGCGGGTCTCCGCTGACCGCTCCATCGGTCCAGATAGATCGATCTGATGGCGGCGAACTTGCCACCGTCAGTGACGTACCCTCCCTGTGGAGATCAGCCTGCCGCGTGAGAGACCCCCGTCCCTGCAACCCAGGGTCTGCTAATCCGCTGATTGGGCTGGCTGAATATCTGGCTGCACGTCGTCCTGGAAATAGAGGTTCTGAGCTGGATTTTATTCCTGACCTGCAGGGTCAGCCCCGTAAGCCTTACAGTAACGGCTTGTGCAGATCTGGTTTTTAATACCCGATGTCCCTGGTGGTAAACTTGTATGGAAAATTTATGATGCCCCGGGTGCCTCTTTGAATTACTGGATGAGCTTTTAGACTTGAGTACCATAGGCGAGAAACCTGTATATTGGTGTCTTACAAACTGCTTTGGGATCCTTCGGGCTGAAAGGCACTAGCCAAGTATGAGCTGCTGGTAACGCTATCGATCGCTTTATTGCATTCCTACAGAGATGACCACAGGGCATGTCAAGCGCTATTTAAAAGCAGCGTTCTTTCAGAGATGTTAGTTTGAAATATAATTAAAGCATGCCAACCCTCTTCATAGAACAACCCACTAGCGCTGTATAGACGGAGAGCGTTGCAATGAGGAGGTGTGGACTGCAGTCTACAGACCGTTACATCTCCAAGGTGCTACTTAAAAAACATTGAGAGGAGGGACAGAATTCATTCAGCTTGTGTGGGTGCCACTTTGAGAGCAAGGTCAGACAGTTGGGCCAAGCTTTTTGTTGGTTCTATGCATGAAATTGCAAGGGTGGTGCTTTTGAGCACGAGTGTGACAGTGCAGGCAGCGGGAATGATTGTGTGTGCAAATGGTGCTCATTGTTTAAAAAAAAAATCTGGGCCGTGAGTGTTTTCCTTGGCACTGCTATGGGGCCACACAACCTAAGTCATTTAGCCGCTCCGTGCCTTAGTTTCCCCCATCTATAAAACAAGGATAACTTAGTCATCAAAACAATTATATTAATGAGATACTAGAAAGAAAGGTGCTATGGAAATGGATTGCCATTTGTCATTAGGTGTTCTTTTACAGGTCAGAGTAGAAATTGGTTTCTGGGGAAAAGTTTTCCCTTTCTGCACCCACAAGTGGAATGAAGCTGGCTGAATCAGTTGTTTTTTTTCTCAGTTTGATTTTGGTAATTTGTCAGGTGTTTTTTGTTTTTTAAGGCTGAAGCTTTGTGATCAGATGCGTGTATCTGCGCAGTAGAATGTGTCACACTGGAAAAAGCCCTTTGTGCATGCCTTGATTGCTGCAGGAGCACGTGGGTAGAGCTGCACATTAATAGTGAAAAAGTGTGAGGCATTTCTCATCTTCTGAACTTTGCAAACATTAGCTGATCAACCGTGTCAACTTCTCCCTGCGAGTCGGGTCATAAATGTTAGTATTACAGATGCAGGGCAGAGGAAGAGGCACAGGGATGTTAAGTGACTTGCCCTGCAAACAAAGTCAGTGGCAGAGCCGGGATTACAACTGAGTAGCTCCTGGTCTTCTGTTCTGTACTCAGAGTCGCAGACCATAGTTTTCTCGACCGTGGCTGAGCCTTAACTCTGAATAATGTGTATGGTCCAGGGGTCCCCAAACTGTGGTACAGGAATTTGATGCTCCATCCATTCACGTCACAACCATTTTGAAGGGGGTGGCACATGAAGGTGGAAGCTGCTAAGATAGGTTTTTCACTTTTCTAGCAGCAAAGTCCAAGGGAAGTTGAGTTCCTTCCCTCTCTCTAATTACATAGGTAGCCTTCTCCTCCCTGAGATAGCTGAGTGCTTCACAGTCATTTGTCTCACGGCACCCCTGGGAAGGACAGAAGGGGGGGAACATCATCTCCTTTATTCCAGGCTGGAAACTCAGGCACAGGGCATGCAGGAAGTAGCAGAGCTGGGACTCAAACTCGGGGGGTCCCAAGGCAGCGGGCAGCACTTTAGTCACTAGGCCATCCTGCCTCCTTAGTGTTGGTGTGGTGGCGAATGCTGCAAGAATTACTTGTCCCAGGTGTTGGCAGGGGTCCCTTCCCAGTGCTGTGCACGGCCGTTGCTCTGGGCTGAAATCTTGGATTCCCTCCGGTGGTGGCTGGCGGGTAGGTTAGAATCATCTGAAACTCACACACAGTCAAGGATAAAGCTTGCTATTTTGTGGCAGCAAAGGCCATGTTGCCAACTTTGTAGCAGTCCCTGGGACGCCCTATGGCCTGGATCCTGCATTCGAATGTACACAGCTGGACCCTGGCTCCGAAGCAGACGGGGCAAAGCAGTGAATCTGCTCCGAAGCGCAAATGGCTTAAGGTGGATACTACACGTTATCGAATCATTAGGAGTAGCCCCTGATGATAACCTCCCCTCTGGGTGTCTCATTGTGTGTATGAAGTGTAATATTTTAAAAAAACCCACTAGGGGATTCCCAGTCAAAAAACTTCATTAAGAGAGAGTGAAGTCTCAGCGTTCAGCTTAGTAACTTCACTGTCAAAACCTCACCGGGTGCCATAATTATCCTAAACCACAGGCACGATAAATTCAGAGTTAAAACTAAAATTAAAAGAGATCTATGCTTGTTAAGGGATGGAAATACACAGTTTAGGCGCCCACATAGCTTTAACTTGGCCCCGCAGTGCCATCCTGAGGAGGGAATGAACAGTGTCTTTAAAACTGTTCCATCTAATCTGGGCCCACAAACTCTAAAATGCCTTAATCGTAATTCTGTGGCCCCTGCATGGTGTCACTAAAGGGCAGAGTTAAGGTTATTTAGGTGCACTCCAGACCGTAGCAAGTCTGGAGTTCCTTTATGTTTAAGTAGTGAATCACGTACCATCGTAAGAAATACCTCTTAAATCTAAACAGACTGGGGCCAGCTGGGTTTGCTTTGCGGGCGAATTGGTGGAATCAATCCCTCTTCGTCCTTGAAGCCTAGCATCAAACCGCACTGGGCACAGAGCTGAGCTGGGTTTACACTGGTGGCAGCAGACCAGGCTTGTTGTAATAGCGTGTCTGATCATGGTCGAGGCTGTGCCGCTCCGTGACACTTACCCCTTTCCCCTGCTCCGTCATCTAGCCCTGCCTCTTCTCCTCCCCCACTCCATCCACATTCCCCAGCTCCAGCATCTCCTCTTCATATGCCCCATCTCTACCTCCCTGCCTCGCCCTCACAAACCCATTTCACACTGCCAATCCACCCTTTGCCTCCAATCCCCTCTCCCAGCCCACCCACCCTGCCCGAGCATCAGCTGCCCCACGGTAACCTCCTTACCATCCCTCTCCCTTCTCCCAGTTCCTCTGCAATGCGCATGCATCCCTAGGTCTGATCCAAAGCTCTCGAAAGCAGACTTCAGTATGCCTTGGATTAGGCCCTGTGATTTCAGCTGCAATTCATAGATTCCAAGAACAGAAGGGACCTTGTGAATTGGTCACTAGAGTATTATTAACGATGCATTAGCTACAGCTGTTAACTATAGTTGGGTTTCGGACTCACCCCTCAGTCCAGTCCAGGAGCACGTGTCCAAGGCCTATCGAGCAGCATAAAATCTTCAGCTGTGCAAGGGATGGAGAGAGAGCTTGTTCTCACCCTCTGGGGCTGGAAAACCAAACGTGGGTGCTCCTCTGAACAGCCGAGCCCGTGGCAGATTTGGCCCAAGCCATCTGGAAGCTGTTTTGCGTGAGTAGCTGACCTGCTGCTGATCTTTGATAGGAAGCACAGCTGATGGGAAGCTGCTGCCAGGAGATCATATCCTGATGATAAACAATGAAGTGGTGGAGGACATTTCCATTGAGCAAGCAGCTGATCTTTTAAGGTATGGTCCTGGGGAGGGTACCTTGGCTGCTCCTGGGACCCGAAAGGGTAGATGAAGATTTAAGAGCGCTGTTATATCGCTCCAATGATACCGCTGGGTCGCGCACATTGCTTTCCCCCATGGAAATTGCAATTGTCATTTCATAGCGAGAGCATCAGATACAAGAGCGTGCAATTTGTGTGCAAGTCTGAACACAGCTGTGCAAGAGAAGCATGTGTCCTGCAATTCTCTCTTGTATTAGGAGCGTTATGGTAGTACTGAGGGCCCCTGCCCAGCCCCTCTCCCCGAGATCATAGCTTCATTATGCTGCCTGCAGTCACACCCCATCATTCTGTGAATTTCGAATGTGTTAAGGCACCGCCCCGCAGTCAGTTGCCTTTGGCTGTGGACCATGGAAACTGCCTGGTGCTCCTGCCTGGGTGGGTCGTTGGTAGCAGAGATGGAACATGGGGCCTCTGGTTCTAAAAGCAGGAACTTCTACTCCCTGAGTTGGAAGACCAGGGATCTTAGCCTTTCAGCTGTAGCAGGCTCACTGGCTTTTCTGTGTGGCCCCGCCGCCACTCGAGGGGGACAGGGCTCCACACGGAGTAGACGTGGGTTACACTCTTCATTTTTAATTTTATTTTTTAAATTAAGTGATTGTCGTTGGTGTGCCAACTCATGAAAACGCAATCTCTTAAACAGAGATGGGTGGAAAACGGAATTTCCATTCCATGAGAAATTGACATTGGGGGGGTTAGTTCCAAATTGAAACAAACCAAGAGCTGAAATTTCTCATGGAATCAAAATTCCGAAAAACTTGGAATCATAGAAATGTTTCATTTTGATCATGTTAAAACTTTTTAACATATACAGTATTAAATATTATGTCACTATATAATGTACTATATTTAATGTGCATATCATGGATTAGAGATTTAATATAAATTAAAGTCCAAAAGAAATGGATCAAAACAAAGTTGAGATAAAATATTTTTGCCTTCCTGAAACGGAACGTTTTGATCTTCTCAGAATGAAATGAGAGAGTTACATGTTTTGGCCATTGAAAATTTTGTCGAAGTTGACACGTTCCCACAAAACATTTCAGTTACAACAAAACTCGATTTTCCAATCTGACATAAAGCGCCTTCATTCAAAATTTTTCAACCAGCTGCCCTGTGAATGGTAACAGCACCGCTCTGTTGAAAGTACCACATGCTGGGAGGAACACAGTGGAAATGTCATCCATTTTCTCTGTGACCATTGTCAAGCCAGAGCTCCCCCGAGAGCTGGTAAAGAAGCAATGCTAGGGGGTAGCGTACGCTATAAATTACTGGTATTGAGCCTTAGTCAGAAGACAGCCTTTTGTTTACTGTTACGCTCAGCTAATTGTATTTGTCTGTTGCAGGGAACCTGAAGACACTCTCCTACTTACAGTTCTGCGGTCTACTTCGGTAAATTGCCTCTCTCTATACTTTTCACTAGAACTGCTCCTTTGTGACAGGACATGAGTCCTGGGTGGGGGGTCACAGGGCTGGGCCCACAAGCGCGGGAGTGTGGCGCAGCTCATCAAGAATGACTGGCCCGTTTCAGAGCCCGTTAAGACTGGGTTTACAGTGTTGGATGGCACATCAAAAGCCATAAAGCAGCTGTTACTCATTTCAGCGCACACAGTCACAGATGCACCTTTTTAGGGTTTCCTCACAATTCGGCATCCACCCCCCTGCAAACCCCACAAGAGCACCACGGAGCTGTGGGCTGGCAGCGAGCTGGTGTCCGAGGGAAGTGGATGTGCCTTAGAGCTGACGCTCCAGGAGCTAGGAGCTGCTGGCCATGTTTGTTGTCCTGAAGGGCAAGCTGGTACTTGGTCACTCACAGGAATATTCCTGAACTGGCAAAGGGTGCAGAGGTCTCAAAAAGATCTCCCTGAGTCCAGTGGGCAGAGAAAAACATTTGTCTTAAGACCCTGTCACTTCAGAGAGGAGCCTGGTTTTTTTACACTTGGAGTAAACCTAAACTCAGATCTCCCTGGGACATGGTCTCCTCTTCTTGCTATGTCCCAGGCGAGGTCCTGCTATGCTCTGCAGTGAGTGCTCTGCCTGGGCAATCAGGCTTTCTCTGGAGAGGAACCCTGTGGGCCAGAGCCCCCACACTAAATGCTTCCTTAAAGCTCTCATGGGGTCAAGCTGCTCTTTTGAACCTCTTGGCCAGCTTAAAGATTAGTCCTTGCTGTCCGGGCTCTGTCAACCACTGCAGCCTAAAGAGAAGTCCCCTCGGAAATGTTAATTCCTGCAGTGCATGTTGCCATTGGTTGTCTGGCCAATCTCGGATCTTGCTGCTTTAAGCTGCTAAACATCCTGCCTTGTTTTCCCCCTTCTCCTGGGTGGTTCTGGGACTCATTCCTCACTTTATTCTCTACCCTTCCAGTTTCCTCCCAGATCAGGCAATTGGCTCGTGCCCTCTGTCCTCCTCCTTTCATTAAGGCTGAAGCCGTGAACACATCCAAGTGTTCGGTAGAGACCTGAAGCATCCTGTTAAAACCTTTTCAGCGTGTTGCTGATTCATGTGTTGTGAGGAAATCTGGAAAAGATGGACTGCCTCCCAGGATGTGTTTGTCCAAAGGGATTGAAATGTGTGTGAAAGCAGAGCTGCAAGGACAAAATTGGGACTCTGCCTTGTTTTTGCTTTCTGTGATGTAGGAAGAGGGCCTCAAAGGGTTGGGTGGGGGTTTTTTAAATTAAAAAAAATATATTTTATCAATATAAGGAATGTCAAGGCTCCTCTTCCCTGAATCTGCTCGAAGAGGGACTAGCAGGTCTCAGACTTAGATTGAGAGGGTTTCTTGCTCCTTTACTGAAGACGTGTTGGGGACTGAATCTTTAAAGACTTTTTTTCTTCCAAGTGTTTCTTGGGTGTTTGAATTACATAGGCATTAACACAGCTTGGAACAGGCTGAATAAACAGTCACTATGTTAATCTGGCTTCTCCTGCGCAGCCTCTTGGATGTTACAATCCTGCCATGGCTCTGGCTGGCCAGGGAGTCTCGCAAGAAAAATGGGGCAGACAAGACCCGAGTGCTTAAATGTTTAAAGCCCAGCGAAGAGAAATAATCCCTTTTGAAAGAGAGAGGTGAAGGGACAGGAAACATCTCGCAGGCCTTCACGCATTATAAAGCAGCAAGTACCCAAAAATCAGCTTTGGCTACTTGAGGCTGACGCTCGCCCCACTAAACGCACTTCTGCCTACTGAGCTACGTAGCGCCGCGTCTCTTCTCCTGCTCTGGGCACGCTAAAAGAGATGGCTCAGGGGCCGGGGCCTCTGCCGATGCACCCTGCCATGTGTCTGTTCTCACTCCCTGGCAGGATGCTACACAGTCCCCACGGGGTAGAGAATTGCCTTGTTCACTTGGAGAAGAGACTCCCCCTCCTCCCCCCCACACTGTGAATGGCTTTTCTCCAATAAACAAGATCATTCTTTAAAAAGCTTACACGTAGTGGGAGTCTCATAGAACATTAGCAACATCCTTAGGGGTTGTCATGCCATATCAGATCAAATAGGTGGGATTTTAACAGACAGCCCCCCTTCTTCCACCCACCCCCTCGTCTTAGGAATTGACCTTATTTGATTTTACAAGGCGACCATACCAGCGATGTGGCCTGGATGTTGAATAGTTTATCTGAAATCTGATGTGGCACCTAACCCACTCTGTAGGCTTTCCGCCTCACCCTGGGACTTGGCTACAAGCTATCTTTAACACAGACACCTACACACCCCTGCAGGGTTTGTTCCTCAGTGTGTGCAAATATTTACACCTGTGTAAATCTTCTGTCTGCTAATTGGCCACTGACAAGTAACAGGACACCTTTGTAGTCACTTGGCCCCTTTGACACACCTGTTCTGGATCTGTGGGTGCCAGTCACTTTGAAGCATACCCCTAACACCAGGCTTATAAAACACCCCTTTCAGGCTTTCAGGATGAGCTGCCAGGAGAGAGTCTGCAGGGCGAGCCTGGACTACAGGGTACAGATGCCCAGTGTAATGGGAGGCACTGGGTGGCACTCCGGGTCTTTCCACTTGTTAGACTGGCACAGGTTCCCCCGAGGACTAAAAACCACAGTTTCGGGTCGTGGAGACCTACCACCAGTGCATCCTGTTCCCACATTCAGCAGTGGCAGGACGCGTTGCAAATACAAGGCCGTTGTTTTTCAGGGTGGCCCTAAGTCGTCATTTATTACGGAGGAGAAGAGGGCTCGGCTGAAAACCAACCCCGTCAAAGTCCGTTTTGCCGAGGAAGTGCTGGTGAATGGCCATTCTCAGGTGGGTGCGGTGTTGTAAGGAAATGGGTCACAAGAGCGGCTCACTGATGGTGCTGACTGGCCCCGTTTCCATTCGCGCTCGTTCGAGCTAAGAGCGTGATAGCGTTAAAGCGCAGTTCGGGTGGCACAGTGTGCCGCTGAATTACAGAGCGGAGCAAGCTCGTTAGATCTGTTGTTACATTTCGTCGTTGAGTTACACGTCGAGACACCAAGGGAAAGGCCCAGGAATCACATTTGTCTGTTGCTACCTTGAGTGCATGGTAAATGGGTGCTTATTCCTGTCGTCCTGCCATGCTGAGGAAATAACCTTGTGCTTCCTCCTCGACATGGTGTCGAGGGCAAGTGCTTTCTGTCCCCCTTCTGGTGATGGGGAGGAGTGGGGTTAGCCCACGCTTAAGTCAGTGAGTTCACCCTAAACTGCTGGGCAATAAGGCCTCGTGGCCAGAGTCAGTATGTGGCCCTCTTCCCTTGCCTTATAGCCAGCCAAAGTAGGCTGCCACCTAGGGATGGGTGGTGGCCAGGGTAGGGGGACCCGGCCCCTCCGTACTCCACTGGGTCCCAACCCAGGGCTCTGACAGTGACGGGGTTCCACCACTGGGTCAGCAAGATCCTGCCAACTCTCAGGGTAATGTCTAACCCCTCTCTGGGGGTCGTCGGGTTCTCCGGATCCCTCTGTGGTCTTAGCGTCCTGCTCTAAGGCTCTGTCGGGTGTCTGCTGGCTCTGGGGCAGTTGACAGACTCCTGGTGTCTGTGGCTCCCACGGACTGGTGCGCCTATGGTTCCCAGGCTGGAGCCCCCCCCCCAGGTCCTTCCTCCTCAGCATCCACCCCCAACTGAGTTGATCTGCTCCATTTTATACTAGAACATTTGGAGCATGCCCAGTAGGGTTGAGGGGGCATGGCTTCCTCAGCCCACAATGTGGAGTTAACCCTTCCCCGTCCATTGCGGGGGGAGTGTACCCCGTCACACATGGTGACAGCAATGTACATGAGATTTATGTTAATGGGTTGTATTTTCTATTGAATTTGACATCATGTGTTCTCTTAAAGGTGTTTCTACAGGTGACCTGATGTAACTGAATTGTATCTTAGATCTCTACTGTAACTTTTCCCTAAGGGTATGTCTATGCTTAGCCTGCTATAGCAGCCTAGTGCTTTAGTGTAGACACTACCTCCTCCAGTGGGAGAGGTTACCCCGTCAGGGTAGGTAATCCACCTCCCCTAGAGGGGTATCTGGGTCAATGGGAGAATTCTTCCATTGACATAGCACTGTCCACGCTGGGGATTAGGTCGGCTTAGCTACGTCTCTTGGGTGGGGTGGATTTTTCACACCCCTGAGAGACACAGCTATGCCGATGTAAATTCCCAGTGTAGACCAGCCCTAAGAAGTCTGCAGTGCTCAGACATCTGCCTTCCTGAGATTTCATTTACAGAAGCACCGTGGCTTGAAATCTGAAGGGCAGTTGAGGAGCTCAGTCACACACCAGTAAAGTAACTGTAGAGCCTGAAGCAACTCGATGCATACAGAATATGCCACATGTATCCCTGTTTGGCTGTTCCAGCCATGGAAACGTGTCAGAGAAGGATACAGAGTTGAACACGGTTGCGGGGGGGCATTTCTGGCTGTTACAGGGAAAATCTGTCATGTTTCCAAAAAGAAGAAATCTGCTAAATACTGCCTCTTAAATTTGTCACAAACAGGGTAGCCAAAGGGCCGTTTTTGGTGGCCACGGGTTTGAAACTGGCTTCTCTCCCTTTTCCCTTCTTACCAAAGAGGTGTTGTGCCTGAAGTGCCTCACCCCAGAGTCGGGGACTGCTCTCATATTAGGCCGTTTCTCCTTTCTCAGAGCGATGGCCGTTGTATCCCCTGCTGAGTCGATCTGGGCCAGCAGAGGACAGCACGGGCTCCCTGAAGGGCACTCAGTCACCAGCCCCCATGCCGCGTGTGTTGAATCCTTGTGTGAGCTCTGATGGCGGCTGTTCTTTTCTCCCTTTATCCGACGACAAAGATGCTGCTGGTGAATCAATTTCTCCGCAGCTCTGGCTAAGCTTTGCATTTCCAGCCAGTTTGGCGGCACAAAGCATGCTGGCCTTTCTGCACCTTGGGCTGCTGTCTAAATCCCTAACATCCCAGCTCCCTGTTCTCTGAGGTCCCTCGTAAAGGATTGTTCATACTCTGATGGCCTGTGCCATTGGACAGGAGAGAATTATGCCAGTCAAATGGGACAAGGCCACTGTTCTCCTTACCAATAAGGCTGCTAGTTATCCAGGACTTTCCAGACACTGGAGTCTTGTCCTTCCTGCCAGCTATTGACAGATGTGCTGTGGTTTCCACTGCCACTGAGGAAGGGGTCAGATCTAACCCAGCTAGAATCCCAATTCAGGGAGACCCTCCTGGTTCATCACACATGTAATCATGTTCCGTTGGCTTCACCAAGACTTACACGTGTGCTTAAGTGCTGTCCTGGACTGGGTCTAGATGTGAATAAAAATAATTATTAAAAGAAATTAAAAACACGCCAGTTCAAGTGCTAGCATTTGAATCTCTGAAATGCCTGGTCATCAACCTTACTGACATCCAGGCTGTATCACAACTAGCGCAAGATTTGCTTTGACAGTGCCAGCAACTTCATCCCTCAAAAGGTCTTCCCAACCATGAAGCTCCTGTGGAGATAGATGCTAGGAGAACCGAAGAATTTCTTAGACATTAACCTTGTAATTTAAATGACAACTAATCCAACAGTCTCCTTATACATGCAGAGGAAAAATACAGTCACATACTCTGCAGTGAGCAAAAGGACGGTGCAGTGAGACACACTTCAAAACTGAACCTGGTCTCCACAGTCAAATATGAACAAAACAGAAATGTGTATAGTACGTTTCTGCTTTCCTGGAAAGCCACTCTCATTGCAGGCTGACCGTGGCCTGATGTGCCTAGGGTAGCCCACCTGAAAATGCCCAGGTCAGGGCAGGCTGCAAAAAGGAGAGCAGATTCTCCCCAAACTGGTGGCTAGCACTGGAGTCAGTCACCAACCAGTCACAAACTTTGCTCCTGATCCCCCACACTGGTTATCAAGTAGCCAAAAAAAGAGGTTACCCAACCCCCTTTATTGCATTTCAGTCTGACTCCCGATCAGCAAGTAGGTCCAGTAAAGGGAAAAGTTATTTAAAACTCTGCTCACTATACAAAATGTTCTTCTGATCCCCAAAGGGACAGCCACATTACCAGATCAATACTAGTTTGGATCTTACCCAGAATACCACACTGCCTTTAGTAGCTAAAATGAATGGTTTATTACAAAAGAAAAGAAACTAGCGAGAAGAGAGCTGTTCAGTGATCAAAGCAATCAGATACATACGCATGACTTTAAAGTCTATGTATGAGGTTCTCAGCAGGATTGGTGAGTTTGCTGGCTTGTACAAACCCTCTGGAGTACATCCATACCTGGATGGGTTCTTTGTTCAAAGCTTCAGTTGTAGAGAAATTAACCCAGAGGTGAGAAGCAGGATTGAAGACAAGATGGAGATGGTGCAGCTGCCTTTTATATCTTTTGCCTTGAGGCCTGCGCATCCTTCCTTTGTCCTAAACACAAGCTCACAGCACATAGGCATGGAAAAGCACTTGGAGCCCTCTGTCCACAGGCATGTCCCTGCCTGTGCTGCTGACTCCCAGGTGTAGCCCCTGGGTACATTGTACAGCTGATTGCCCTTGCTGGGTCATCAAGCAGGCTAGACCATTCCGGTGCTAATCTGCTTGGGTATGTCATCCAGTAACAAAGCACACGTTTGAGTCATGCATATTTAGAACTTACAATACAAAGCTCTTACATATATTACATTGCATACATGTACATATCATATTTAGCAAATCCTAACTTTTCCATTGATACCTTACCTGGCATATCTTGTAAGATTCATTGCAATTTTGTCACGTTGGTATTAATAATATTATAAAAGGACACTCATGCTTCATAGAAAAAACGAGAGTCCTGTAGCACTTTAAAGACTAACAAATTTAATTTCTGCAGGCATAAGCTTTCGTAGGCAGCAGTCCACTTCAGCAGATGTAAGAAATAGAAATCAGATAGGGTTCTAACTGAATGGACTTTCCTACACCTACCCTCCCCATTGTTGTTTCCTTACCCTTGGATGTGTGAATATATACCCCCTATCTGATTTCTATTTCTTGCATCTGACGAAGTGGGCTGAAGCCTACGAAAGCTTATGCCTGCAGAAATTAAATTTGTTGAAGTGCTGCACGGCTACCCCTCTGGAATACTTCATAGAGCGTCACAAGACCTATCCCGCTTGTATTCCCGTCCAAAAGCCTGTCTAGCCTTTCAGATAGAAATGGGGGTGAAAGAGCCCAGCATCCATAATGGCTAGTGGAATTCCTACAACTGCATAACCTCCCGCTTCAGGAATTGTACCATTATCGTCGTCGTCTTGGAATGTTGCTAACTGAGCTAAACCCCATTTGGAAAAAGCCCAAAAGCTCCCTTGTGCTGCTGAAATCTGAAACTCCAGTTTGAGCACAGGAATTATTGATGAGACCAAATGCTTTCAAACCTTCATTTTCCAGGGTAGATTTGGTTTATATCCTTCTAGCAGAGCTCTATGTGGGAGACAGGTCATCCAAGGGTCACCGCAAGGTGAAGGTCACTGAGTGTTTTTTAGATCTATTTGGAAGCTGTAGACCAAATCCTAAATCGGTGTAATGCCTCTGCAGTTAATATAACAAAGACCTATTTATGCCAACTGAGGATCAGGGCCTACATTTTTAGAATTAATTTTTAAATAGTCTACAAGATCCTGCCAAGAAAGAGTAAAATTACCAACTTGTCTGGACTAGCAGAAACATAGTCCATCCTTAGCAATTATTATAGGCTATCATCATTACATATGTTGATCAGCAACAAAGTATAATTTTTAATTTGTCCACAAAACTCTCTGTATATAGATTCCAAGACTACTTGTGAGCTGACGTTACAGAAAACAACAGCAACATCTTATTAATGCCAATCGCCTCCCCGGGCTCATTGGCTTATATCCTCAGCTGCCGTAAACTGGCATAGCTTCGCTGAAATCAATGGAGAAATTTAACCCCCTCAGTTCGATTTACCCAGCTGAGGGTCTGGTCTATGGAAGCTATTAATGTGAGACCAACAGAACTTTGCTTGATAACAGCAGCATAAATGTGTTACTTTTCTCTGTAATAAATAATCATTCTTGGGTCCCCTAATAGGAACTGGACCAAATTCATCTGTTTTGAGTGGGATTTTTGTCGGGGTGAATTTATCACTTGGTGCCTCCTTTGTCCTTTGTTTCATACCTAGACATAATGCTAAGATGTTGTGTATGGGGCTATATTTAAAGGTGGATTTTGCATTTAAATCTGTATTTGTTGCATTACTAAAAATGAGCCTTAAGTCAGTCCCAGATTACCAAAAACCCTTGATGTCCTATGCTACAGCACCTGACCACCCAGGTTGTTTTGTTGTGCAGGGGAATTCTCTTCTGTGTCTGCCGAATGTTCTCAAGGTATACTTGGAAAATGGACAGACGAAGGCTTTCAAATTTGATACCACCACTACGGTGAAGGTATTGTGGCTTGTTGATTGCTTTTATTCCTCCGTTTAATCTGGGCAACTTCACAAAAGGGAGAAACATACCAGGAATTGATTGTCCTATACGATCTAGAGGATGTGGATTCCTGATGTGTAGACACAAAGGATGTCAGATTTGGGGTGCAGGGAGTGGAGAATAGAAATGAGCTATGGACTTTTACAGCCTTTTAATTTATTTATTTATTTATTGAGCTGCTCAACACCTAGATCAGCATCAATGGGAGCTTCCGGTGTGCTGCAGTTTGCAAATAAACGGTTACGTTTTAAAATTGCATATAAAGATCTGTAGTAACGCAGCTGGTATGGAAAGGGCTGAATTCTCACAGGCAGGGAGTGATGGCCATAACCCCCCATGCATCACGGGAACATGCCTCTGCATAGGTGCAAATCGTGGCTATCTGGGAGGGTGGAGGCGAAGGGGTATGGGAGGTACAGAGAGACCAGCAGGACCTAGTGAGGAACCTTACAGCACTGCTTCTTTCCTCTGTGATTAGAAAAGAAGAGCCAGGGTTTCTGCTATGGATTGGCTCCAGTGAGGACTTAGACTTGAGTAGCTGGGGAAGATACCAGCAGCCCAAAGAGCCAATCAAAGGAAGTATCCGAGCAGTTGTAGTAAGATGAGCCTGTCACCCTAATGCGTTGTGGGAAAGGAAAACCTTCACCGCTTCGCCATGAAAGAGAGAATGAATTCCCGGGGAGGGAGGCTTTCCGATATCAAATCCAGCCCTTCCGGTTGAAGAGTCCCTTGTTGCCTTGAAGAGCTGTCATTAGCGTGCTGAAATGGAGAGCCTCTTCATTAACATCCCAGCCCATTTCGCATCCTAGTAGTGCCTGGCTGCTGTGTTTAAAATGCATTAAAGCCACTTTGTCTTTTGTGTCTTTAATTACCAGGACATAATCCTCACCTTGAAAGAGAAGCTCTCCATCCAAAGCATCGAGCACTTTGCTCTGGCCTTGGAAGAACAGTACAACATCTCTAAGATCTACCTTCTGCATGAAGATGAACTTATCGACCAGGTGGGTGCTGCTTGCGATGCTCCTGAGAGGCCTGTCTGAGCGAGGCAGCGTTTGTCACGCCATCCATTTTGACAAGAGGCCTGGGGCCAGCTGCTGACGTTTCCCTGGACACATCTGCAAGGCCTCCCAGCGTGTGCAGACTAACTGGGGAAGAGGAGGGCATGGTGGGAGCAGGAAAGGGATGGGAGGGGCCT
Organism: Mesoclemmys tuberculata; assembly: GCA_007922155.1. Classification (NCBI taxonomy): domain Eukaryota; kingdom Metazoa; phylum Chordata; order Testudines; family Chelidae; genus Mesoclemmys; species Mesoclemmys tuberculata. Next base: position 4,784,089 of record ML675650.1, on the reverse strand, counting down.
TGGTGAGTTGGGGGAAAAAGGGGGAGTCACTGGCTGAGCGTGAGCTGGTGGGAGACCCGACCGTGAGCTCCTGAGTCAAACTGGGAACTCAGCGCAGCTGTGTCTGCCCAGGGATGATGCCGTCATAGCTCAACCCGTTGCACACCTTCCCCGTGCGTTAGCTAGTGACGGCCCTAGGACCTCGCACTGCTGCTCTGGGGACATAACTGAGACACCGCCCTGCCAGAGCGCCAACGCTGGTACACCTCGCTCCGTTCATGGAGACGGCAGTGGCAGCACCTGGGTGGGCTTGCTTTGCTGTGGGAAAGGGCTTGGGGTGGCCTGCTGCTTCTTCCTGCTGTCCTCATTTCAGGCTAGCAGGGAGCCTTAGAGCTGAACCCCTGTATATCAAAGTGTTGCCAGGGTCCCCCGGAATTGAGCCTGAAGACTTCACTAACCCTGAAGTGCTTCCATCCTCGGGCGGCTAACCCCTTGTGTCCCCGGCAGAGAGCAGGGGGGCCTAGCAGCGGGAGTGCCCGTGGCCTGGGCGATGGCAGGAAATGCACCGTGTGTCATGCCCAGATAATCCCAGCAGGTGATCCAGGGCACGCGCTGCAGAGGAAAGTGAGCCCCCCCAGGTCCCTGCTACTCTAACTGGGGGGCAGGAATTCTTTCCCAGCTCCAGCCCCGGTGATCAGTTTGACCCTGGGCACATGACTAAGATCCAACCAGAGCGTGTCTAATTCTGGTCTTTATACGCCGGGCACTTCATGTTCCGAGCTGAGATGCTGACCAGCCCTTCCTCACTCCCTGACATCTACCAGTCGCTGAGCGGGCTTTGGGTTTGCTCATTAACATCTCGTTACTAAATGGCATGCAGACGTCTCTTTGGGCACATCTGTTTCATTCCAGTTGATGAGCCCATTCCGGATTTATCCAAAATAAAATATGCTCATATAATCCAGGGATTTTTCTTTTTTTTTAAAGAAGGTTTAATTGACATTTGGGTAGCATGAACAGCACTTTAATCTTCTCTGTGTCTTGTCTTTTCTTTAAAGTGTTTTTCTCCATTGCTGTAGTAGGGCCATGGTGATCCATCTGTGGTGCAGGGTTGTAGCATTACATATTTACAAGATTTATATCTATGCCATTGAGAGTGAGGTGCAGGTTCTGAGCCCCGAATTCTAACTGTCCCCGACGTCTCACATGCTAAAATAGTGAGACGGGAATTTGGACTAGATTTGCTCGTTGTATCCAGATCCAAATTAAACTGTCACCTCGCTGGGGCAGAGGTTCTCTCTCTCTGTGCAGCTGTATGGCACATGGCACAATGGATCCCCTGGGCCCAGCCCCAAGATCAATAATAACAATGGCTTTCCTGGGAGGTTGTGGGGTCTTTAATGGAGTATTGCAGTGGAGTGGCCTCCACTTCATCTGACTTCAATTCTCAAGTGGCTTCCCTCCCGTAAAGTTACTAATGTCCCCTTGTCACTAGAGAGAGAGGCTGTCTTGGCACCACACTGGCCTCCAAATGACTTGTTCTGTAGAGTTTGAAGGTCTGCTCTGTGCGAATTCATCATGCCCGCTGGTCAAGGATGGGTTTATTCGATGAGCGAATCGCAGAGCCGCTGTTTTTAACACTCTTTGATTTTGTTCATTCCAGGTGGTCCAGAGGAAAGATTCCCATGACTACCGGTGTCTCTTCAGAATCTGCTTTATCCCTAAGGACCCATTGGACCTCCTACAAGAAGATCCAGTTACCTTTGAATACCTTTATTTGCAGGTGAAAACGGAACATCCCGTACTGTGTCAATAACCTGTGCTGTTCTAAGTCCTTGCCTCCCATTTAAGCTAAGGGTGTGATATTTCAATCAGTATCGTTAAACTGCTACCAAAAGCTGTGTGGACGTTACTTTGCTTTGAGTGGCTTAGGGATCCCTGACCCAGCTGCTTCCTAAACTCAGCCCTGACTTGTTAATTACTCGCGCCCTTCACATGTGGGTTGATCCACGCAAAAGCGGCCCCCCAAGCAAATTCATTTCTTTTGACACATGGCACATGCTACTGAAGGGACTAGAACAAAGAATGGATTTTGTGATTTTTGGCTTCTGACTGTCTGCTCTGCTCCCTGTGCACATTAACCTGCCTGTGTCCATTCTAGAGCTGCAGCGATGTGCTCCAGGAACGATTTGCTGTTGAAATGAAGTGCAGCGTGGCCCTGCGACTGGCAGCGCTGCATATACAGGAGCGGATTTATGCTTGTGCCCAGCCTCAGAAAGTGTCTTTGAAATATATAGAGTAAGTGGACAGTTCTCTTACGTTCTAGCCAACCCAAGGCCCATGTGTCTTTTGTATTGTGGCTAGGGTAGGCACCTACATGCTCTGTCCTTATTGTTGAATGCTGACTCTGTATATTGGTTACACAGATCCTTTTAGGGAGAGATGAGTAGCAGTTTGAGGTGGCTGCAGAAAACCAACTGTCTTATGTCTCTCTTCTAAACTGCTCGCATGGGATAATGGCTAGGAATCTCAGCAGGTGGGTGGGCTGAGCTCTGTCTCTACAGTGGCCGTCCTGGAACGTGTGACGCAGTTATCGTTCCACATGAAATAAAGGTTGCCTCTTGTGGGCATGGTTATTGGGAGTCGTGAGTGCAGTAGCCACTCATGGCAGAGGAATTTATAGTAGCCAATCAGAATCATCATTGAAAGGGGATTATGCAAATTTCTGTGCTCTGATTGGCTATTCCAGCCACAGAGCAGGACTTTGCATATTGACCTTTGGGAGAAGCAGAACTGAACACAAATCCTATGAATTCCATCACTCAGCCAATCAGTTGTTCCATAGCTCAGAAATGTAACTCAGTATAATGTATAACTGCCCCCAGAAAACCTATAGCGTACGTCTTCCCTCCCTAGGCAGACATGCTGGGCAGGGGTCGTTCTGTGAAAACAACTTCCCTACTAAAACCTCTTTGCTCAATAACAGCCCATACATTTATAGCCTTTTATCTGCCAAGCCACAGTAGCATCCTCAGGTGTGCTAACCTCTGTTACTGAATTACTATGTACAGTCAAATATACCACGTCCCAACTAATAAAGATATAGACAGACACATCAAAAAGCAAACTCCATGGCATGCTTTATTAGTAAGTAACACTTAGTATGTTTGGCAAATTCTCCATTGGAATAAGTGGCGTATAATTTTAGACTGGTGAGAACAATTAACCCAAAAGATACCAAAATAGAATTATCTTTTAAGCAAAGCAAAGTGCACTTTAAGAACAGAATCCTCAGTCCATAAATTAGGAGGACAAAAGACACAATTATCATCATCTAGTCTGACCTCCTGTATGACACAGCCCAGAGGAACTCACCCAGGAATTTGTGAAACCACCCATAACTTCTCTTGGAGCTATAGGAATCTTCTCTGTCTTCGTGGCAGGAAGGATTGGGGAATAGAAAACTTTATATCTCCAACTTTACTCCGAAACATGAAAGGCAAAGACATCAAGAAAGCCATTAGTTTTCACATGAAGAGGAACCAAATCTTGCTGGACCCTAGACAAAAGGTAAAATCTATGCAATGTATGTGAGCTAGCTCAATGAAAGCCACCAGCTTTGTCACCAAGGCCAGCCTTAGTGGGTCTGAGCTGAGAGCGCTGAAGCGATGTTCTAATTTTCCTTTTCCAACTGGAGTCCTAACAGCCTTGCTACTTCATTTTATTTTGTTTTCAATGGGGGCTGCATTGCACCTCTCCTTTGTGACAGTTGTTTCTCCCAGCATTACCATTGCTTGTGCACTGCTTCTGCAGGTATATGCTGGCCCTTGCCATAACAGGGCAGAAAGCAGACTCTTCCCATGTCTCCTTTTCCATAGTGTGCGCTGGGACTGAATTATTGCCTATTAGAATATCTATGCATAGAAGGAAAGTCGGCTAGTTAGAGGCTGTTTTTCTGTCTGTGTATGTCTCAGATCCATCCAGTCCTGTGCATTGTACACCTCTGTCTAGATCTAAATGAACAATTTAGAAACTCCTTTACCTGCACACCCAGCTTGTCACAGTGGTTGGTTTGTAACTTTCTCAGCAATATTTCTTTTCTTTCAAATCCAAGCACGTCCTCTCAGCAACACAGGTGCGTCTGAGCTACCTGCAGATACTTGGAGACTTGAAAATGTATGGCGGGAAAATCTTTAACGCCACCCTAATGGTATGTGCATTTCTTTGCTTGTGAGTTTGGCAAATCTTTGTTTTCTCAGGCTGTCCGTTCTGTGTCTTGTGTTACCATGCTGTGGAAAACAAACTCGTGCAGAGGGAGTAATTTTAATTTCTGTGCTGAAACTGACATTCCTCCTCTTGATTAAAACTGACTTTCTGTAAAGCAGAATGTCTAATTTTAACAGCTGAGAGTCAAAAACCATCTCCCCTAGCTCTGCTCCACCAGTAATACTTGCTTCATCATCAATCACCTACTTTCTTTCAACCACCTTCATGCTTTCTCCCTGTTCTGCATCCGAGCAGTTCCCTGCAAAAATCTGTAAAGCTGCCACGTCTTCCGTCACATTCCTCCCCAGCATTCTCCTCTGCCATAGCACCTACAGACCACTCACTGTTGGGTGCTATTCCAACCAAACCCAGACATTTCTCTTGTACCCTTTCCAGCGCTGCATTATAAATCCTGGGTCAGAATCTCAGCCCCTGTGAATCAGCGTAGCACCTTTGAAGTTAATACAGTCAAACCAATCGCTGAGGAACGGTTTATCTAGGCCGTGTTAAAAAGCACAGGTGTTGCATTCGGTGCAAGTCCTCTTGCTCTCCAGATGTGATTGGTCCGTTGTTCCATCCGCATGTTCTAATGCACTTCAAAGATCTTGGAATATTTTAAATGCCATTCAAAAAATACATTGAAGTTGATAATGGCCAAGTTTTAATCTCCCCCTAAAAATGGGTGTGTTCCTTTTGACAGAAGGCCTTCTAACATAAGGCATGACTGCACCAAGGTCACAAACGTGGTTGACATGGGGGATTGAACCAGGAACCTCCAGAGCTAACGTCAGCAGCTGCTACAGTTTGAACTAGAGAGTGAGGTTCTAGAGTTGGCAACTGCAATGCTCGTGTCCTCTGAGGACCAGGCAGAGAACAGGCACATGCTACTCATGCTCACCACGTGGAGTACTGTTGCTCTATCCTTATTCACGCTGAATAGGACTGGTTGAAAATGTTCCATCTCAACTGTCAGTGGAAAAGTGGGTCTGCAAATACCCGCTTGCCCCCCACCCAGTACTGGAGCTGACCCTGCAGCCAGGAGGGTGCGCCCAGCACGGATGGACAGCTGGCACGCTAAAAATAGCAGCATGGTCCCATCCTGCCGCAATCCCACAATTTTTAGCATCCTAGCTCATCTCTGTCTATTTGTGCTGTGAAGCAACCTCCCGGTGGCAGGGTAGATAGGCAGCCTCCATTTAATCCCTGCCCCTGCGCTGATGTCCGTGAGCGCTGTGTCTCTGACATCCCCAAATTAGAGCCACCCAAAAGTCAGATTTGGGGGCCGGTAAAAGTTGGCTGCTTTCTCCAATTGAAACGTGACACGCGCTAATGCACAACTCAAGGGTATGCATCCAGCCGTGTTACCAGGTTCCAGTTTAGATTTCCAGTGAGGCTGGATTCTAACCCACCTGTCTCCGATAGCTACAGGACAGAGAATCGTATGTCGCCTTGCTGGTCGGAGCCAAGTATGGCGTCAGCCAGATTATCAATAACAAGCTCAACATCATCACGACCCTGGCAGAGTTTGCTAACCTCAGCAGACTGGAACTCACCGAAGAGTCTGAGAAAGTGAGCATGGTAAAAATCTACCTTCAGGATGTGAAGGTAATTGCTGCTTTGAATGGGGCATGTCTTGTGGGCGCTGCTGTTCGCTCTGGCTTTTTCAACTAGCTGATGCTCTGCTTTAATTCTCAATAACAACAGAGAGAGAAGCGTTTGTTTTGCTGTTTCTGTGATCCTAATCAATGCAGTGGTGGGACTCTTTCCCTTGTTATGTTGTAGTGTATCCCTGGCTATCAGGACCAATTTTCCCGAGTGCCTCACTGTTTGACACTCTAGCATGCTGTATTTATCATTGTTTAACTGTCACTTGAACAGTCTTTTCAGTTAAAATGGAGGCAGGAGAACCATTAGAAAAGATGCAACACGGTCAAAGAAAATGAGATTCCTTTAAAAAAAATGTTCCATTGTCCTTTGCCAGTCGGTCACTGGGCCTAAAAGAAGAATCTGTTTTCCTTTCCTCCTTGTGGCTCACTCTGGAATACACCTTTCCATGTCTGGGACAGGATGGGAGACGGAGAATGTCCTTTTATTTAGTACACATCTCTCCTGGTCACATAGGGGACCCCGTCTAAAATGTTTTTATTGCTACAGCTGCTGACGCTGTTGCTGGAATCAAACAGTGCCAAAGATCTCGCCTGCCTTATCGCAGGCTACTACCGGTTGTACGTGGACTCGGGCGTCTCCGTGTTCGTCTGGGGTGAGAATAAACAGCAGGCTCACCGCATCTCCACTGAGGAAGGTAAGATCTAGTCGCCTTTTCAGCAACAGGTGGGGAGTGAGTAAGCAACTTGACCAATAATTTAGGAGCATTTGGCAGCGCAGACACATGGAAGGTGCAGAGTAAGAATAGCGTGGTGGGGGGCAAGCGGTTATTTGCAGACCCACTTTTCCACTGATGATAATATATAATAAGCCGCATAGGGAGGGACAATCCCCAACTGTCTTGCTCTGTGGAAGACACCTGTTCCACCCCCCCGGCCCATCCTAGCCACGGGAGTGCAGTTTGGGGAGGCACCCGTCTGCCCCATGTGAAATAAAACTAGTAAAAATGCAATCATCGCATGCACACAGTCTAAACATCCACCTTTCCCCAAGAGCAGCGATTGAACTGGCTTCACCACATAGTACACGCTAGCAGCCAGTGTCTTGTCCCCTTGGGCCTCCAAAATCAGTTCCCGCAATGGCCCTGGTTCCTTTCTTTTTGGCTTTCACCAGCCAGGAGGGAAGTGGAGCTGAGTCACACACTGTGTGTTGCCCCAGCCTCTTCAGCGCTCCAGCACAAGCCCTGGGCTGAAACTCAAGAGGAAGACTCTGCATCTGTTTCCAGAGCCACTACTGCCCTTTGCCCTTGGTCCCCGATCTCTGCTAACGCTGGCGGTTGGATTACACTCCTGGAATTCTCTGGGGGAAGTTAGTTCTCTGGTCTGTGTTACACAGGAGGCCAGTTAGATGATCAAATGGTCTCTTCTGACCTTGGGATCTATGTCTCTCTGGGCCCTCTGGCTTCCTGCCACTTTGAGGATGCCAGGAACACACGGCATGGCCCGTCCAACCAGCCATTGAGGTTGCAACTCCAGGAAACAAGGACTGACCCATTGCCCAGTCCCAGAGAAGCCAGGCTTTGACGTTTCGCCTTCCCTCTCTGGCCTCCAAGGCATAGGATTCCTGGGCTGGCAGGGAGGGCCAGGTGGGGCCTGGGTCCAAATAGCTTGTGAAATGTTATGAATGAAAGAAAAGTCCCTCTGGATGTCTGTCAGGAAGAGGGATTGGAGTTCCTGCAGAAGTGGAAGCTGCAAGGAGCTGAGCCCTCGTTAATACTGTTCTTTGTTGTACAGCACCTGACACAGTAGGGCCCCTGCCCTGATTGGCACCTTTGGGCACTACCCCAATATAAATGTTTGTTAGCAATCATCATCATAGGGTGACAGTTTTGTGTTGCCCACTCGCACGTATCTGCTGTAGCAGAGTAAACGGATTGCAGTAAATTAGCAGATCCATATTCTCTAGTCCACTGCCTACTGCTGCACTAATTCTGCATATTCCTGCTTCTCTACGGATAGAGAATATTCTTCCCAAAAAATCTAGGCACATCCTTGGACTGCTTTTCTCACTGACTTCACAATGTGGAAGTTGCCACTCCTAAGCAAATGAGAGGCATAATCTCTCTCTCTCTCTCTCTCTCTCTCTCTCTCTCTCGAAGAGCCATGAGAACGATTAAAGGATCAGAAAACCTGCCTTATAGTAACAGAGTTACGGAGCTCAACTTTTTTAGCTTAGCAAAGCAGTTAAGGGGTGACTTGACCACAACCAATGTTTATTCTGCATGGGGAATAAATATTTAATAATGGGCTTTTTAACCTAGCAGACATGATCCAATGGCTGGAAGTTGAAACTAGACAAAGTCGGACTGGAAATAGGCATCAAGTTTTAACCAAGAGAGTGATTGCCAACCCTCATTGAGTTGGTCCAATGGCTAGTGATACAGATCCCACCCCAATTTGTCAACGAAGGTTGGCTCTTTTCTAGCAGATGTGCTGTAGTTCCAAGCAGAATTACTGCAGGAAAGCTAGGTGGCCTGTGTTTTAAGAGAAGTAAGGTGAGGCAGTCACAGTAATTCTCTTCTGGCCTGGGAATCTAGGCATTAGACTGTATTAGTGACCAGCTCTAGCACTAGCCTCCGCATTTAGCCGCAAGGCAGGCCCTGGCTGCAGTGTGCAGGCCGTGGCCCAGTGTCACAAGCTGGGCTCCCCTCTTGCTTGTTGCTGTGATTAGGAACAAACAACGCATTGGGTCTGTCTTTGGAGTGCAAGTGGGTTGAACTGCTGCTGGTTTTGTTCTAGTCCAGATTTCGTAGCCCGCGGTTTGCGTTGCTCTGTGCTAACCGCAGGCACCATTTCTTCAAATTGCAGGGTATGAGTCTCGAACCTGCAGCGACTCGGAAGACTCCTGGGTATTGGATTCCTCTGCGGAGCACTTTTCAGACCCCCCCTGGCTGAAACCCAGCAGTGTCCAATGTCTGCGTGAGAGGGAGGAAGAGCCGGATGAGTTTCCGGGGCTGGAGCCAGAGAGCGGAAACCCTGGAGGGGGGAGCCCAGGAGACAACGTGACGGACAGCGCGTCCGAAGCCTCTGACTCGGCCAACACCGAGAGCAGAGGATGCAAGACCAGTGGCTCAAGCGACTCGATGGACGCTCTGGAGGAGGACGACTTGGAGACCTGCTCCAGCAGCAGGCCAGAGTTATTCCAGTTTTTCACCCCCACAGTCCAAGAACTCAGCAGCCAAGACAAGAGCTTCTTCGCGCTAGACAGCGGGGAGGGGAGCGGCGGGGCAGACTCTGAACATTTCCTTTGTTTCTTGCAGTTATCCCACGTAGCCCAGCCTGTGTCTGAGCAGACAGGCCCTGAGCAGAGAGAGGAGAATGAAATGGCTGCGTCAGCTCTCAAGACCAAGCTGTCGGAGGACAACGTGATGGAGTATTACAGTCTCTGCTCCAACATCTCGCCAGCCAGCAATGGAGAGCAGAGCATCATCAATCATAGCCCAGGGAATGGCTCTTTGAAGGACGTGCCGGCTGAATCAGGCCAGCAGGAGGGGCTCTGTGACATAGATCCAAAAGCAGAGGTGACTCGCTTCATCCTGCGCCCACCTCCGGGCTTTGGGGACACCAGCTCCGAGGATGAATTCTACGATGCTGCGGACAGGCTGACCCCGACAGAAGCTCTGGCAGGTGCGCCCAGTAATAAATCATCTTATGGGGCAGAGACTTTCTCTGACCCTGTGCACCTCACTCAACAGGCCCTGCTCGATTCCGGGGCACTCTGGGTGCTACGGCTAGACCAGTGATGAACGATAGACCTAGGGGTGGTTATGTGTCAGAGCCACAATTCAGAGAGCACGTCCTCCTTGTTCAGTTTCGCAAGGTTTTCCTGAACTCTTTAGATTTGAAGGCAGCTGCATACAGAAACTTTCAACGTCCCTTCTCCAAGCATGAATCCCTCGCAGGCAGAAATGCCATGCAGACAGAGCGAGGGGGTGCACGTCAACGTTATAGCTGTATCGTTGGGGGGGATTTTTCAGTAGCACTTGAGTTTGGGGCACCAGTCCCAGTGAAAGTCAATGGGATTTGTGTCCCTAAGACACTTTGGCCTTCTTGAAACCCCACCCATTATCACGAGAACACCGGAGTAGACATACATGTAACACGCATGTTATTTAAAGGCACACGTGTCTTTAAGCCTCTGTAGTATCCACATGAGTTTGCTGGGTACATGATGCTCTTTGCAAAGTGCTCGTGGTCCCCACCAATGCTGAGGGGGGTGCGGCTGGCCCAGAGGCTGACAGCTGTGATAGGGAGTGGTGTGGGCTGGCAGGAACCGGGGAGGTGCTGATACATGAGCAGGCCAGAAGAAAAGGAAGTTGGAAAGCCATGTAGGGACCAAGCGGTTCGGTACAGGGAACGGGAGGGAGGAGATGCTGTGTGTTGGTAGGAGGTACCAAGGAAGCAAATAGGGACCCATTCCTACCAGGTTTGCCTGATCCCTGACCCTGAGTGAGGATTCATAAACGTTCTTGAAACCTAAGGAAATTCCCAGATTAAAAATTGAAAGAATCTATCACTTAACTCAGCCCGAGAGTCTCAGAAGAACACATTGCATCTTTTTCTCTTCTCCCCCTCAGACAAAAACATTAGTCTGGAGATTAGAAATTAGCTTTCCATTTTCCAACCCACCCCACCCCGCTCCCAACTTAAATATTGACAATACGGCAAAGCTAAGGGCACTCATACAGTCTTAACTTTCCCTCCTAGCTCCAACCTGACAACAGCTAGAAATTCCAAGACCCCCTGATCCATCTATCACACCCGTCAATTGAGACCCAAGTAAAACAGTTGCATTTTCAAGAGGCCAGTCCGTGGGATTGCTTTCTCACACTGTCGTTCTCTAAGAAAACTGCAGCCATCTCAAGGGTGTTTGTGGTGCTGGTTGGTTGGTTGGGTTTTTTTTAAGCGCGTGATGGATTCTTTCCAACCGTTACTCCAAGTTCCCAAAGATGATCTGCTCGGAGATAAGAGCTACTGTCTGTCCTTATGGAGACAATTTTATTTTTTTTAGCATTTGATTTTGTTGTTTTTAACAGATATGAACTGAGAACATATAATTGTTTGAATTATGCCGGTGTTTACCCTTATTAGCGTCAACCTAATAAATCTACGGTTCCACACAAATATAGTAAATCTTATCCATAACTAGAAAAAATAGCTGTGTCCCTCTTTTGCTAATTCTCCTTATTTAACCTGCAAAGAATTCGGGAGACCATTTGTTGTCTGTTCCTAAGGTACACACCATCAAGTTCCAGACTCTCCTCAAGTTGTCCCAGCTGCCTATTCGTGCCAAGGGGCAGACTGTCTTATACAATCCATCACTGACTAGCCTTTAACTTCAGCAGTCATGGTCGCAGTGCTGGTCTTTCATAATTTAGCTGGTTGTGAGTGCTTGACTGACATTAATATAACATTGAGACCTGCCCTTTGTGTCTATGAGCCTCACTCTGCCTTTCAATGCACTGGTGACCCACTGGAGAGCACATAGGGGCCCCCTTGTGCCCCTTTATTATTAAAGGTTACATTTTAACCCAAGTTGTTAAAGATAAGGGTGCAATGAAACCCATCTTAGTTCTCCGGTTCAAGCCTCCAGGTCAGTTACAGGAAATGTATTGCACAGAGGACCACTAGGTGACACTGCAAATGATACAACCCAGCTTTATTCAAAAGAAAAAGGGTTAGTTAAGCAAACAGGCGTGCAGTTAGCACTTACACAATGGTACAATTATACTCTCGCTCCAAGCTGAAACAATGTGGGTGACCAGTCCCCTGACAACAGAGTGAGGTACAACCTGATAATCCTGGAACCTAACCCTCCCTTTGTCATGTTCATTGGAGCTCTCTTGCAATTTGGAAAAATGACTCCTTTTATAAGTAACCTGAAACTGCCCTTTACCAGAGAGAGATTTCTGCCACCTCCTTATGGACTCTGTACATTCCCCATTGTTGAAATCCACAGCTGCACCCCATCCCTCCCATACCATCAATAAAACATTCACAATCTCAAAAACACTCCTTTTAAAGCCCTGTGAAAACCAGATACAATGGTACCTTAACCTTGGTCACATCCTTGCTAGTTCTTACTTCCCCATAACTCTGTCTCCAATTTATCTCTGTCTCATGCTAGAAACTTCCATTTCCCTGTACGCTTAGATCCCAACCCTAACTTCTGCTTGGTTCTAAACCTAAAACCATCCTATAAGCTCCCCCCTCTGTGATGATCCACATAGCATGCAAGTTTGTTACCGCCACCATCTACAGAGCTTTAGTTCAAGTTTTCAAGGTCAAAGGGCATGATTTAGCTTTGAAGGTTCCCTGGTTCAATCCTGGGTGAATCAACTGAGATGGCAGCCATCCTCTGTGCATGCTTGTCATCTGTCCAGGAGATCCCCACGAACAAGCCTCGGTTCTGTGCGTGTTGCCGCTTCCACACACGTGTGTTGTACACTCCCATTGTCTCACCCTTGTATTTGCTTCTTTCCTAGCAGGCTCTAAGGCGTTGTCCCGGGAGGGGAAAGGCGATGCCTGCTTCCTGAAGAAGTCGAGGTGCTGCAAGCTGGGGGAAAGCTGGATGTCGAGACAAACTACAAGGGAGAAGCACAGAAAAGAGAAGGAGCTGAAGCATGCCAAGAGCTTGAGAAAGCGGAGATCTTTCCTCCAAACGGATTACACGTCGCAGGTTACCTTCCCGTTGGCTCCCTCCCAGTCCCTGGAGAGCGTCAGTGCTGCATGCTGCTATGAAAAGGAGCCCCAGCTGGCCTTCATCTCTCTCACTCCCATGACATCCTCCTTGAACAACACCAGCGGGGACCCCTCTGTGCTGGAAGCCAAGACCTTTGCCCAGCTAGGGCCTCAGAGAGAAGCCGAGAGTAAAAACCCTTCATCTGACTTAATGGAAATGGAGCCAGACACCATGGAAACCAAATCAATCACCAGCTCGGTCATCGCTTCCATTTCAGCCGCTCGTCTCCAGGGTGGCCAGGAAGAGAGAGAAAATTTGGACCTAAGCCCATTGTCCAGCTGTGCCGAGAACAGCCTCGGCCCTCTGGGTTCTTCATGTGCACTTGACAGTGGCTGTGTGAGTCCTTCCGAAATAGCCTTCCCTTTGGGAGATGTTCGAGACCTTCCCCTCCAACGAGCAGGAGACACCTGGGACTTCCCCGGTGGCTGTCGTCGCCCGTTTTCTGAAACGGAGGATGGCTGTATGGCCAGCACGGTGCTACAAGAGCAGCCGATCCCAGAGTGTGCCATGGAGGCTGTAGGAACCCAGCATGACCTCGACACATCAGAACATCAGGGCAAAGGAATATCTGCTTGCATTGAGCCCGTGCTCTCGCCGTTGGGGTGCTATAGAGACAAGCCACTGCCTCCGGATCCTCCATCCACTGCTGATGAGGGAGGAACGTGTGAACAGCTTGTGCCACCCTCTTCCTTCGCAAAGGGAACAGCTGAGCCCGCTCACCAGGCAGCGAAACAAGATGCTGAAATGATATCTGGAGAGACAACCAGCAAGCGCCGAACTGAAGAATCCTTAAAAAAAGTGAAAGATAAAAAACACTTGGGTTTCTCTAATGCTACTGACCTGCTTTTTGCCTTCAATGGAGCGTCGGGGATAATAACCCGCCTCTCATGGCTTTCATTTGGAATGAGGACAGACCAAGCCAGGCCCTGTCAGCAGACAAGCCGTCAGCAGGGGGGCATAGAAGAAGCCCCCCCAGCAGATACTGACCAAGGCTTTCAAGTCTTGGATCAAAATTCCTGCAAAGGAGGGTATTCCGGCTTTGAGGCCCTAAGGAAGGAAACACACTTTTCCTCAGCTTCTCAGGAAGTGCGTCCTCCTCCAGAGCTGGTTGGTGGCCAGAGCCCAGAGCAGAAAGACCCCAGAGAAGAGGCACCACATGTGGGTGGTAGCTACAACCAGCCCCGAGAGGAGACTACAGAGCCAAGAAAGGAGAGCTACGTAAACACATCACCGGGGCTAAATTCTCCTTCCACCAAAGATGCCAGTGGTGCATCAGCACACGGAGAGGAAAACCATGGTTCAGATCAATCCCTTCTTTGTTTGAACCATGAAAAATATGCACCAGTGTTTACCAGCTGCAACACAGCTCGTCCTTTGGGCTTTACCAGTGTTAAGGGGACCCTCTTCCCAAAAGCTGGGATGGACATTTGCAGCTGCCAGTTGTCTTATGCCAGCTGCTTCCAGGGGTTAGACAATGACCTAGACTGTGAGAGTATTGATTCTGCACATAGCACTTCCTCAGGGCCTTTAACAACTCCACCATCTGCTGGAAGCTTGTCCTTTCTAGGCCGGACCCCTTCCAGGACCGTTGAAGACAGTAACAGTGTTAACTCGAAGCCTGCCGTGAGTGAAAATTGCCCGTGGCCAGAACCTCACACTAAAGTTCTGGGTCAGTTAAAAGAGCGAGCGTGGAAGTCACCGGCTGATTTCTCTCCGTTCCTGGTGAACGTGGCAGAGCTGCAGGAGATTGTCAGGCAGTTCTCCGGAAACGGAACAAAGCATCCTCGAGACACGTGTGCAGAACATTATTCTGAACACAAGCGCGTGCTCTGCACAGAGTCCCGAAAGCTGATGGCCAGCTGCCAGAAGGTCCTACAACCAGACTGGCCTTCGGAAGAGCAGCCAGGCATGTTCCACGAGACCTTCCAGGACCTCATCCGACTGACGGCGCTGTGTTTCCGGTTCACAAATTGTGGGCTGTGCCTGCAACGCCACAAGGAGCTCACGGTCAATCTGAAGGACGTGGTTTGCACCTACCAGCAGTTTGTCCACGCTGCTCACCAGTCGATGGGGAAGGACTGGCGTGATGTAAGTGCAAAGCTGCTAGCACGCCAGTGCACGGCCCTGACTGCAGCAGTGTTTTGTCTAACCCAGCGGTTCAGGGCATCGCCCTCAATGTGAAGACAGCCGCTCTGTTAGACTGACTCTTATGTACCGTTGACAGGAAAGTTCCCAACAAATGTTTACTGTATAAACCATTAACCCAATAAAATATCTCCTGCAGAAAAGCTACATGAGTCATTCAGCAGCCTGGCCGCATGCCTCAAGATGTGATTATGCACAAGACTCGGCCGAGTTTGGGCCAGCCACCCTGTTTGCTTACACTAGGACTTTCCAGTCCATCAGTGCATAGTGAGGGAAAGGCCACTGCTCATCCACCTCCTCAGTCCGGATACAAAATAATGGTCTTGAATGCAGATTGTGGCTTTTTTTCCTATGGCTCCAGTCTGGAGTGTTTCCTAGGGAGCGCAGGGTGTCTTCCCACCTCATTTTACATTTTAGAATGGAACGTAGCTCCCAGCAGGAGGCTCAGAGCTGTGTTCTTCACCCCAGCTGTGGCCAGAGGCAGAGGGAGGCTATAGGGCCGGTGTTGCGGTGGCAACTGATTCAGTAGAAACAGAATGCGGTACTTGCAGCGCTGGTGCTGGGGAGGGACAAGCATATCTCCTTGTCGTCCTCCAGGGCCCGGGAGCCTTAGCTGACTCTCCCAGGGAAGGCCTGGCCCCATGCCTGTCCCCTTGCTAATGCTGAAGGAGGAAGTCAGCACTGGATTGCTATCTAGCCCTGTAAGAACGGTATAAAAATGCCTAGCGGAGGGAAAGGCAGCCCTCGGAGCAGCTGTCCTGCTGCTCTCACCCCCCGTCATTAAGGACAGGCGGGCCCAGTGTGCCTCCCATGAGAAGCAAGACAATTTTCCAATCGGCTGTACTGGCCACACATCTCTGTCTCGCCAGCCATCCCAACGAGCAGTGCCTTCCATTGGAGGCTCTCCAACAACAAATGCATCCCTCCACCAGCAGCCCCCTAGGCTAGGGAAGCATTGCCTTGGCTTGCCGGTGAGAAAACAGTGGGACGGGAAGGTGGACATAGTCACAATTAGGCACGCTTTTTTTTGGCTGCTTAGCTTGAGCCAGTGAGGGGCGTGGCTGTCTGAGGGTCTTGCAGACAGCAGTGGGACGCGGAGGTTCGCAGCCCCTTTGCAGACCAGCTCCTGCCACTCCCACTAATGAGGCTGGCCACGTTTGCAAATTCAGGCTTGGAGGTGGCGGCCCCAGGGTGCGGCAGAACCAGGACCCATGCTGCAACCACTAGCCTCTGCTGTTTCCCTTTGATCCCGGACATAAACATTTCGTAAACAGAGCCAGGGAGGGGGCTGCACGTGCAGGAGATGGTGGAGAGGGCATTACACCACCTTTGGTCACACTGGCCAGGGGTGCACCAGGGCAGCGATGGGAAGACGACCAGAAGGAGCTCTCTCTCTGGAACGTGGACTCCACACCGCTGTGCACCAGTGGTTCTTCGCACTGGTAGATTGGGGCCTAGTGGAGACCAGACACCCAGAAGCCAGGCCACGGCCGCCTGGCGCAGCAGGATCCAGGGGCAGCAAGATACTGGTGGTTTAACAGCTACTGAGTATAAATTGTGCCGCTAGTTGTTTAAACTGCTGCCTGACCTCTATAACGTATTGATCCTCATAAGCCCCGTGCCGAGGCAGGGTGGGCCTAGTGTCCCCATTGTACAGATGGGAACTGAGGCCCAGCGAGGCCAAATGACTTACACAGGGAGGCAGGGGCCGAGCGGGGCGTGGAAGGCCTCGGCTAGGGCCCTGCGCGCTGGGCCGGCCTGCCGCGCGGTGGAGCACAAGGCAGGCTATGGGGGCAGAGGCAGTGGCTAGCACTCTGAGCACAAGCGCATGGCTCAGACAGTGGGCCCAGGCCGGGGGGGGGGCCACACTCCCTATGTGGAAAGCTACCGTGCTGTGTGGGGAAGGTGCAGCAGCTTTCAGAGAATTTAGCGCCCGTTGGCGGCCACCTGGCATAACCATTAAAACAGCTACCCTGCCCCACAGCGCGTGACACAACCGGCCTGGCCCCCGTTCAACGGTTAGCGTAACACAGCCGGTGCCGACACGACCAGGCGCTGGGGCATGTGGCCCAGCGTGGGGCACTGATTAGACACCACGTAGCATGGCTGCCCCAGGGTAATACATCCCTGCAAGCCACCCTGAGGGTGTCGGGGGTGTGGGGGAGAAGAAAAGCGCTGTCGCCATCGACAGCAGCTTGGAACTGGTTGGTAGCAAAGGTCTTTAAATCCTTTGGGGCCGATTCCCACATACACGACGGCCCCTGGCCCCATCTCTGGCAGCAGCAAGGAGGCATCGCGTGAGGGCTACGCTGCAGCTGGGAGCGTTGCTGGCAGCCCCTGTAGGCATACCCGCGTTAGCTGCACTTTAGGAAATAGCAGCATGAGGTTGCCGCAGAACGGGTGTCAGAAGCCTGCCTGCCTAACACCGCCTCCCCATGTCTATACTTGCTTATATGGCCTGCAGATGCTCACATCTGTTTCTAGCAAGCTGGGCAGAGCACGGCTAGCGCTGCGAGGTTGCCACATGCTGCAAATCACACCTACAGCTGCAACATCCACAGCCCCCGATTGGACTGAGAAGCAGGCCTTCTAAATCTCTTTGTTGGTATTTTTTTTTTCTTCCCCTATTTGAATGGGGGGAATGTGCCACTGACCAATGTTGGCCACAACAGCACTGGGTGAGCTACCTAACATCCACGGACGTGCGCGTGCTACTTAGAAATGTTTCTACACAAGGCCCTGCGCATTACAAGCCCCTCGGGCATAGAAGTTGGTTGTGACTCTGAAAGGTTTGGAACTGACCAAAAAGCTTTGGGTGGGTCTTTCACAAGTTTACAGCTGACCCTTGACTTAATACAGCTTTGAAACTTGACTACACAAAAGAAACATTCTTCTTGTACCCATCTTAATTTAAATGAACCAAGCACAAAAACAAGTTCCTTGTCAAATTTTTTTTTAAACTCTCCCTTAATTTTTTTAGTAGTTGATGTTTAACAGAGCACGATATGGTACAGTATTTGCTTTTTTTTTTTTGGTCTCTGCTGCTTGACCACATACTTCTGGTTCCAAATGAGGGGTGTAGTGGACCAGTCAGTTCATAAGTCTCTCGTTCTACTGTACTTTGTTCCTGAAATATATACAGGCAGTATAACAACTCTGCTTGCAGAAGGTGGCTTGGGAAAGGGGGGGTGACTAGTGATCTGGGGCATCTTCCCAGCAAGAAGTGTTTTCACCCTATTGCCTGTTTCAAGAGAGCACATCAGTGGTTACTGGAGGCATGGGGAGAAATCACGCGTAAGTGTTTTATTGTAATATTAAACACTAAGTAGCAGAAATATGCGTACAGTGATAGAGAAACTTTACTAGATAAAAGTGCTGTGGTTTACCTGTGAAAAGCCAGTTACAGTTCACAGCTACACTGGTGTAACTAACTACCACAACCCCACATTGCTTACTTGTAATTAACATGACAGTAAAGACGTGAAGGGATTTTGGTACATCTTCTCCCCACTCCAAAGAGGAACTGGTGGTAGAGGGGTGCAGAGGTTTCCAAAACACCAGCAAGAAGTGACAAGTTTCAGTTGGTCTTTATTTGAATCCCAGGATGTACTTTACTTTCCAACAATACATCAAGGAGGTAGAATGCATGAAACCGAGGAGTTCCTAATGCCAGCTGAGCCACGCTTCTCTGCATACAAGCTATGTTGATGATGCTTCTGCTTGAAATAACAAAGAAGGCATTTGCTTCCTTTTCCCATGCAGCCCATTAACGTCACCGAATAAAGCATCTTCTTGCATGTTGCTATGCAGATGTATTTTCCATCATTTAGCTGTTTCTTGGAGAACGTAGCCTTTCCCAGGAGGAACTCCTGCTTTCAATGCTTCTGGCCAACTCTGGGTCTCATAGTAAATTGATAAGGCATCAAAGACTGTCAAAAAGAAAGGTAAACATGAGTCGAAACATGGCGATCACAGGAAATCTGGGTTCATTTGTCACGAGTTAGAAAACAAAGGGAGGAAGATTTAACAGCTGACGTCAGCAAGGGATCATGGCTACTGTTTAGCCTGTGAGGGGCAGGCATTCTGGGAAACTCATTTGTGACCAGATGTTATGTAATCGATTGCTCAATATCAATGGGATTAGGAAATCCTGCCTTCTAACTGACAGCCATGTTGACCGCCTGGCAAACCACCATGGATCAGCCGGACTATGGCTTCCCAGAAAAGATAACATCCCAAGGCCTCGCCACTAAAAATGGCTTCTCCATTCACCCTTCCAGCACCGGGTTTCTTAATGTGGCGCTTTCCATTTTGTAACTTTAAGGTGAACCTTTCCAGATGGTTGTCAACTTGGGTCAACATTTCACACGTGGGTGCCTCAAGCTAGATGCAGACTCAGGAGTTTTAGAGGGAAAAAATGTCAGGCCCCCCTCAACAGCTGCCTAACATGGGAGCTGTAGGCATAGCGTGGGGCCCTCATGTCTGAGAATCTTGGCACTCCTGTTCCTGCATCTGCTCCCTGTTGATTGGATAATCTTAGGCTTGATTCTTCCGATATATTCAACAAATACATGCAAAAGATAGCCACCTGCATGAAGCTTCCCCGCCAACCCCATATCCCCCCCCCAACCCTAGGCAATATTTTGGATGCTCCTCTTCATTATCTTTTCCTCCTCAGACTACACCATCGCTAAAACCTATACAGCCAGCACCAGGTGTCTTCCCCAATGCAGCAGCCCTATAAAGATGTGCAAAGCCGCTCTGAAGCAGCAAGTCACGTGTTCTGGTAAGATGGGGAGGGGAATTTCAGTCTGGTAACTCGTTCTCGCAGCCCAATGCAATTACCGCCCTCAGTCCTTAGAGGATGTCATGAGTTAGGGAGCAGTTGTAATAGCGCACAGATGGGCAGCGAGCAGTGTGTAAACACGAGCTGGCTCGGGTCAAATCAGCTCGGCCTCTGTCTAGTTCTTAGCAAACAGGCGTTTGCTTTGCTGAGCGATGGCACCTCCCCAATAAGGGGCACTTCTGCTCGTGGTGTTAACATGAATGGGCATCGCCACTGAGCTAGCCACAGACACAGGTCCCAGGACTAGGGTCCAGTAGGACCAAGCGTTTCTGGGGTTGTGTCCTCCTATGGGACAGGGAGACAGCCCCGGGCCATGGGTAGCTCTGCATTCTGGCAACTGCGCAACGAACAGTCTGGGATCCACACCTTGATTGATTGCCAGCGTCTCCGAATGATAGTTCTTCACGTTTGCCTTCTTCACCATGTACTCGGGAATGGGCAGCCGCGCGGTCTGCAAGGAGTGCTCGCGTGCCTTCTCCAAGGTCAGTTTCTGTAAGTCCAAGTAAAACATTTTTTATGCATGCACCCTTACCTTTTCCAGGCCTGGGCCCTTGCAACACACACTTAGGAGGGGCCAGGGGTGTGTACGGAGTCTGGGAGCTTAGACCCATGCCCTCTGTAGCCGGGGAAAGCCAATTAAGACACACTGGAGCTGTGTGTGCTGCATAACCTCCCATCCCCAGGGAAAGGGCTTTCCCAAACCGGAGCGGGGTCCAGCTCCCCCAGCACCAGCGGCTGTGGCAGGCAGTTGCGGAATCATAGACCCAGAGGGGAAATTCCTTCCCAAGCCCCAACGGGTGGAGATTAGCTCTCACCCTGAAGCATGAACACTGATCTCCCACCCAGACGGTTGCGAGGGGAGCTGCCAGCCAGCTTGGTAACACACAGTGGGGAGGTTGCAATCATCTCCTGCTGGTTCCCATCCCCTTTTCAGCCCTCCCTCCCCTGGGGGAAGGAAAGTGAGTGGAAATGGGTGAAGGCTGGAGTCCAGATTGCTCTGAGCTCTGTTCAGCTGGGGCCAGGCCCAGGTTAGGCATGGGGGACAGGTTCTGTTGGCTTCTTTGTGGAGCCTGCTGGGAATGGACGGAGTGGCTCTCAGTTTGGCTCCCTCCTCTCAGGGAGATCCCATCAGCTGGTTCCTTCCCTTCCCGAGGGCCAGCCCCATGTGGGTTTAGGTAGGCTCCCAACCTGCCACCCCTCCCACTCAATGCTTGTGTGAAGCCACCAGCACAGGCCACATCAGTTTGGGCGGCCATACGCTGGGAGACTCCACTCCATCGCCCTGGACTCTGCAGTCCTGACGCTCCCAGAGCCTCACAGACAGGAAAGGGAGGTGGCCGAGGTGCCACTGAGAGAGGCCATTTGTCGGCAGCAGAGGAATGGACAGCGCTGACGTCCGCGCCAGCGACTGAGGGTGTATTTTCGATGACGTCCTACTGACAACCCATGATCCGAGTCGTTCTCCTGGATTCCCAGACAGCAGCAGTAACCAGCAGATCCTTTCACCACCTACCACAGGCCAGGAGCCTGCAGACATTCCTCCCCGTCCGCCCAGGATCTCTGGCAAGAACAGAGCAGAGCTGGCTCCCTCCTACGCGGTGCAGGCTGACACAGACACCTCTGTGCTTTGCCTTCAGGTGCCGTTCACAGTGCCCGGGCCTCTGTTCACAATGCAGATTTCTTAAGCGCTTTGCCCAGGTCCTCAAAGATATTTAAGTCCCTGATTTCCACTGCTTTCAATGGGAGTAAGGTGCCTAAATACACTGAGGATCCATGCCTTTGTCACGTGTCAGGGCCTTGCTTCTTTAAGAGTTTGCCCGCCCGTCTGCCACCCATGCCCCGGCACAAGAGTGCCCCTCAGCTGAGAGACATGCCGGCAGAAGCTGGGTTCAGCATTGCCGTGACAAGTGGCAATGTTTTCTCAGGGGAGTGTCCCCTGCCTTGGGGATCCAAGCCCCTTGGAAGGTGCTGTGTCAAACCGTCCCCAGGGCACAGTATAAGACTTTTCTTCTGGTTGGACAGCAGAGGCTATGGAACTTGATTCATAAAGCACGGCCTCACACCCTGGAAACACTTTGATTAACACTACGAGCCAAGGGTAACCTCTCTCTGCTCTGATCGTTTGCATCAGCAAAGGTGTTCTCTGGTGGGATGCATATGGCCCCCCAACTCCCAGTAGGATGGATCTGCTCCCCACTCTTTGAGGCGCATCTGATCGGGAGCGGGGCTGACGGATTGGGAGAGAGGGGAGGCTGGATGGGAGCGACCAAACTTCTATTTGCAGTCTCGTTTGTGACGATCAATTAGGCAACGGTTGAATTTCTAAACAGTCCAAGAAAAGCGTCTTTCAATAAACTGATCGCATGGCCAGTCGAAGAAGAGAAAACAGCAGGGCTGCCTGCCCCATTTCCAGCCGGGGGTTCTACTGGCGCTGTCTGAAGGCACCCTGGGATCCTGTAAGTATTTGGTGCAGCTTCTGCCTACCACTCACCTTCCGAATGCTTTCATCCACCAGCCCGCCGAGGACATACACTCTGTGGGGCTCAATGTCCGTCAGAGCTGGAAAGAAAACAGAGCACACACGTGCCAGACCTGGGCCCAGCTTACGCAGAACACTCTGCTGCTTAGCAGAAGTAGATCAACTGCGGGCGAGTGCTTAGGCTCAAACCATCACCCTGTTCTCGCTGCACCGACGGGGCCCCCGCGCTCCAGGACGCTGAGCGGCATGCTGCAGATGTCACCCCAGCCCCGGAGTTGTGCTCCATACCCATAGCGTGTATTGGAGGGCGGGATCTAACCCGAAGGCTACAGAGGAAACTGTCAAAACATGAACGTCTGCCTGAGTCTTCCGAGAGCCTGAAACAACTGCTAGAGGAGGGCTGAAACCTGAGAAATCCAAAGCAGTGGCTCTCACCCTTTCCAGACTACTCCGACCTCTCTCAAGAGTGTACCCCAAGTTTCACCTCACTTAAGAACTACTTGCTTACACAAATCACTGATCTGAAGATGCAAACTGCAAGGACACTTGTTAACTATTTCACTGCTGCTCTAGTTTAAGAGAGACCTGAAGCGACAGCAGAAGCCCGCTGCCTGGAATGCTGCCAAATGCAGGGTTCTAGCCACACATCACATGGGTCAAGATCTTCAAAGGTATTTGGAAGCCTAACGCTCACCGATGACAATGGGAATTCGACGTCTAAATACCTGCAAGGATCTGGGGGCTAAATCTTCGTTCCTTGCGGAGACATTTTGAGCATTAATTATTGTAGATCAGATCCCAACAGAGACCCCAGCTACACTTGTTAGGAACTGATTTGTCTGAAGTAGTTTTAAACACGAGTTAAAAAAAAAAAAAGCTTTAAAACCAACCTGGGGTCAAATGTTTTTTAAAATAAATTCTAGATTTTCACATGAGTTTTCCTCACCACAGCTCCCCCAAACAAGCGAAGTACTCACCATTCTCTGAGTCAGGAGTGAGGTAGACAATGGTCTCTAAAGGAAATAGGTCAAGGTAACTATCTTGAGTGGTATCCATCTGAAAAAAATGCCAGGGGAGAACACACGTGAGAATCAGATAAAAAGGGCCTTTAGTTAGTGTCCATCTGCTGGGGTGGAATGCCCTTCTCAGGTAGAAAATGTGTCAGAACTGAAAGGCCTTCTGGTCCCTCAGACCCAGGAGGGTAAGATATTTTTCAGAAAAAACTATCACTCACTCCATGTCGTTATCTGTCAATGGTAATTTCCCAAGCTTTGTTAAATTCTTTCCTGAGCAAAATTAGCAGACAGGAGTTGAGGAAAGAGATCAGCAATAATCCTACCTAACGTCACTGCCTCTGATGAGAAATAAAATACCACCCGTGATGATGATGTAACTCCATGCATTTGTCCCCTTGAACTCCTGAGCTCATGAAGTTTATCGGAAGGAACAGGATTAAATATTATCCCTCGGTCAGGTCCCCCCAGTGCCAGGCACTGTACGACACACAAGACAAAAAGATGGTCCCTGCCCCAAAGAGTTTAACTCAGTCCTTGCTTCCCTTGGCTTTTCCCACTGGAGACGCTGGCTGGGGGAATTGGAGTTTTGTGCCCACAAACGAGCTGTGTGACCACTTGTAGGGCAAGCCATCTAAGCCAAAACTTCTCATCAACTGCACCTGTGCAATCCCTCCAATGGCAACAGAGTTTCCCAGGTCCCATTGAGGTCACTATCTGAAGACAGGGTCACACAGGTTTAGCTAAGGTCATGGTTTGGTCTATAAATCCTTAATTACGACTGACAATGCAGGAGGAACCAGTCAAGCTTGACTCTCGCATTCCAGGCTCAGCTTGCGGGGTTGGCTGTTAGGAAAAGCATCTTTTCATTTGCGAAGGGGACAAGTCTGATGTGAAGTCTGAGACCCACCAAACACGGAACACCCCTCCTTCCCCAGGCCATCTTCAGTCACTTTTCAGAGTCTGATCTATGTGAAGCCAAATCTCAGCGAGCAATGAAAATGCACATGTGAATTGCCACAGTGGATCAGACCCAGGGTCCATCACACCCAGTATCTTGTCTCTGACAATGGCCAGCATCAAAGGAAGATGCAAGTACCCTACCTCTGCCCACTGAGGAGTTATCTGCCCCCCAGAAACCAAAATTCTTCTGAAACCAAAAAAATCCACTGTCCCTCCACTGTCTTTTTGTTCGGTAATCGCACACCGCCAAGCCCAATGGGGGTCGTGGTCCGCAACTGGGGCGACTAGGCACTGCAGCAATGCAAATAATTAATAATAATAACGTCCATTTAATTTGCAGCTGGTCCACAGTCAGTTTATGATCCCATGGCGTGTAATTTACGCATGTTTCTTTGGCTTTGAATAAGACACTTGTCTCAAAATTCCGGCTAAGATATGTGGCCGCTTTGTTCACATGAGGAGTGAATGAAAAGGTACAAAGAAGAAGAGAAAGATTCTAGCTTGTGTTACTGTGTTTAAAAAGAGTCTTTTAGATTACACGGCTATGAGTCACAGCAGCAACATGGTTTGCTGTGTACAAGAGGGCAGTAGCCAGGGGCTTGTAGAATTCACTCCCGTGTCAGTTACTTGTACGATACTTACAAGGTAATTGGAAAAGCCGTCATTCATTCGGAAGCACTCTTCATAAATAGGACTGCCTGTGACAAATCCCGTAAGGCAGATCCAGAACGGTTTTACGGCTTTCTTGTTGGAACCATACAGCCTCCTGATCTGAGCAGCAAGGCGACTTATTTCCTTCCAAGAGATAACAAACGTCTTCACTCGAGGGGCCCTGCTCCGCGTGAAGTCTCTTGCCTACCAGATTGCCAGTCCCTCCCCCTCCTGCCTCAGCTTGGCGATCTCCCATTATGGCATGAGGCCGGCCAAGCCCAGCTTGGCGTGCAGAAGCGGAGGAAGTGGCTGAGCTGTGTTATACGGCTTGGCTAACAGGTCTTTTCAAAGGCCATTCGTGAGTGACAGTGGAGAGTTCTGCCGGGCAGGGAGGAGGTCTGGCAGTGGAGGCACAGCAGTAGGCCTTTGGGTTCCCATACTGGGCCCTGCGTTTCGGGGAGACAGTATGCCATGAGAGGAGCACGCTGCATGGCTACAAAGAGGCCTGAGGACAGAAGGGCCAGTCAGAAACTCACAGGGAACAACACATGCAGCTATGTAGGCGCAAGGTCTCTTAGGAAGCGGAGCTCGCTGCCGCGCGGCTGGGGGCTAGGATTTTCCCATGTAAAAGCGTTTGTTTTTTCCTGTCGCCCCTGACGCTCCCGCTCTGAGCAGCCCTGCTTGCTGAGAGACTGTGAGCATTGCCGGACCAACCAGCCGCAAGCCGCCCCCCTACAATCTGCAATGACGCAGCTCGGATCCTGCTGGTTATTTAAAAGGGCGCACGCGGGTTCTGCAGTGGACAAGCTTCAGCAGCGGTGACAGAAAATGGATGCACATAAATGAATCATTCTTACCAGCCCAGCCCTGATCCCGCAAAGGCACCCATGGGTGCGGGTCTCTGCTATCTACCTCCCACAGACCTCAGTGAGACACGGTAGCAGCGCAGATGGCCATGCTGACGGGCCTCATCATAGGATTCCCCCGCCGCCCCCCGCCACTGCTAAGCGCTAGGAGCGCTGGTTGCGGAGCGTACCTTCTTCGTCATGTGGCTGGTCATGCTCAGATCTATGCAAAGCCAAGGTGCTGCCTCTTTGGCCGCCAGAAGGCGCTCCTTGGTGATGGCTTTTAAAACACGTTTGCTGTGCTGGTGGGCAGCACCTGGAACGCAGAGTAGAGAGAGAGAGATGGGGGATGGAAGGAATTCAATTGCTGAAATAAGGCAAGCCCCTAGAACATTGCCTTAAATCCCCAGGCCCCAGTATTCATGTTGGAGCCCTCAGAGACAGACTGGCAGACGGGCACTCCCGCCCTCCCAGCATATTCCTGCTCCCTCCCCACCCTTTCCCAGTCTCTCATTTTTCTCTGTGTGGGGGGAGGCTTTTTTCCATTCCCTTTCCATTTGCTTGTTTAGGTTCCCTGCCCCCCCGGTGGCCCCTCCCACACAGGATCTAGGTTGGGGGTGGGGGAAGGAGGGTCTCCATTGTCACTCTGGGGTGAGTTATTTGCAGGAGAGAGGAGGCCAGATGAACGCCATTGCACAAGGCCCTATCACACCTCATGCGGAGCACTGAATTCTGCTCACCAAAGCTCAAGGGAGATGAATTTGGACTGGAACAGGTGAGGAGAAGGGCTGTAGCATGATCAGGGGAATGGAGGGCGGATCTCGAAGGGGATCTGATTGTTCTCTATGAATACAACGGGGGGAAATATCAGGGAGGGAGAAGAGTGATTGACGCTAAAGGACCAGGCTGCCACAAGAGCAAAGGGGGATAAACTGGCCAGGAGTAAATTCGGGCTAGAAATGAGAAGACGGTCTCGAACCACCAGAGGGGTGAGGTTGTGGAACAGCCTCCCAAGAGGACCAGTCAGGGCAACAACCTGACTGCTTTCCAAATGGACCTGGACAAGTTTATGAATAAGATTATGCAATGGGTTTGCCTATGAGAGCAGGGCATTGGACTCACCGACCCAGAACGTCCCTTGCAGTCCAGAGTTCTCATGGCTGAGCCTCGTACCATGGGACCAGAAGAGAGACGCTTGGGCGGGTCTACACTACAGACTTACATGGGTATAACTATGGCGCTCAGGGGTGTGAAAAATCCACCCCCCGAGCGCCGCAGTTTTACCAACCTAACCCCCAGTGCAGACAGCACTGTGTCGGCAGGAGAGCCTCTCCCATCCACACAGCTACTGCCTCTCACCGAGGTGGATTAACTACACCAATGGGAGAAGCATCGACACCTAGGTGCAGCGGCGGCCCAGCTGCATTGGTGCAGCTGTGCCAAAGTGGCATTTCAAGTGTAGACCTGCCCTGGGTCTGGCGGAGAGCTGCCTCTCTATGTGAGCAGCTCCCAGCAAGGGCCCCGGCAGGAGGAGAGAGGAGCTCTGGTGGTTGCCACAATGTGTGTAGCAGTTCGGAAAGGATCCAGGCACACGCAACAACTTTCCTTATCCCCACTGCCCCTCACGTCTGCTCCACCCTCTCTGAACTACTCTGGCATCCCACAAAAGGGGGACTGTCCTTCCAGGCTGGGGAAATGTTGTCTTAAAGAAACACAAAAGGGAGGGGTTGTTGGTTTCAATACAGACATGTTCAGTCTTAGATCTCCGGGCTTAAAACAGATTCATCATTGGTTCAGTAAGTTTTCACGCAAATTTCCTCGCTAAATGATTGTAAGTTTCAGCTTCTCCATCGACAGCTGCTGGCCTGTGAGAGTCAGCCACTGAAGAGCTAGCTAGCCCATAGTTTTCAGTGTGCTTGTACCTTTATCTTCAGCATGTTTAGCTTTTCTTCTCTCTTTTTCCTGTTTTCGCTTCTTCTTCTTTGCCATAACTATTTTCTCCCAATGCCTCTGTTTCCTTAAAACATTCCTCTTTTAACGCAAAGAGAACAAAAGGATCTGAGAAGCTCATACAGACACAAAAGATTTAAAGTGACGACCTCACCAGTTTTTCTAAAAACCAGCCCTAAGTTTGAGCCCATTTTCAGAAAAGGATGCCAAGTTTCCGGCTGCACCTTTGTGTGCACCTATAACCCCGTACGTGTGCGCACAAGTTGATCAGATCCTATCTATCCAAGCTGTGCACGCAAAGTTGGTTTTTGCTTGTGCAAAATCGTGGGGGTAAATCAATAGGCCCAGACTGAAGTGCCATTCAATGTTTGGGCCTAAACAACAAAATTTAGTTGTGGATTTTATTTTTTTTAAATTGTTTTGAAAAGTTCTTTTGTCTTTAAAACTACTCCAATAACAGTCAAGGAAACAAAGCCGCTGGTCAAGTCCATTTCTCTTTAGAAGAGTCCATTCCAGCTAAACTCCTTGAGTTCCAGGCTGCAAGATCAAGTCTCTAAAAGTATTTTCCTTTTCCAAGATTGCTCCTGAGTGACCGTTCTTGTTTACATCTAACTCTATCATGCATTTACCAAAAGACCACTGACAAAATAGACACCATACCGCTAAAAAACCCACCTTCCTTACCCAAGTCACTAATGGCTCAGGTCATTAAAACAGGGCTTTGGAAGGTTCACTGTGCGTTCCCTCATTTGTGTTATTCCCCTCCCTTACTTTGTATAGGTCTCTCAGCACAGATGCAAACAGACTGGTCAGTTTCACAGCCCAGGCCGTCTCTAGCAGGAGGCTGCCGTGGTTGGGTTCCCAGCACCAGAGGGGAACGTTCACATTGCACAAACACATGGCTTTGTTACAGAATGTGATTTCTAGTTTTAGTCATTAACTTTTACTAGTCCAGCTTGGACTTTGTGTGTAATGCTCTCGGGCCCAGTCCTGCCTCTGGATGCAGGCGGGGGCAGCGCCTCGTGCACAAGCAAACACCCCTGGCTGAAAGACACTGCCCGTGTGGATCCACTGGTAAGATCGGGGCCTCCCCTTGTACTGTACGTACCGAGTACCACTTCCCACTCCCCACAGGAAGGTCCTTTGGGTTGTCACAGTCCGTGTCGATCTGCAGGAGCCGGAAGCTTTCACAGATACTTTCCCCGTTCCCGCAGTCATCCTGCCAGGCGAACCCACATTCCCACTGCCGATCTAGCCCCACCGCAGGGTCCCTCTCTGCGTCACACTCTGCATGCTTCATCTTTGCTCCTTGCCTTGTGCCGCTGGGCAGCGTGGCTGCACTGCACGTAAAGGGAAGGTGATCAGTGACACATGAAGACTCCGCACACACAATTCAACACACCAGAGTCACTATTCTTACGCCTACTTGGTCCACTGTGCCTGGCGGTGGAAGGGGAGGTGGAGAAAATCACGTGGTATTTCCACTGCTACCCTCCTCCAGGGCTTCTGCTGGGGAAAGGCAGCTTTGGTTTGACCCACAGGAGCCTGCAGGGAAGACTGCAACAGGGATGGGGAGCTGCAGCCTGCACCGCCTCTCACAGCCCCTCCAGCAAAGGGGAGTTTGTAGGAAAGAGAGAGAGAGTCCAATGCCGAGGCGTCGCAGCAAGATGGAATTGTTAGAATTGGGGCAGCCTTCTGGCCCAGGGACATTTCTCTTTGGAAAGGAAGAAGGTAAGTAAGGCAGCAGATAGCAATTGACTAGCAGTTACAAATGTAGCGCCCCATAATTCAGAGGCACAAACCCATGACAGCTGTATCTCAGCTACATCTTCATTTTTATAATAAGGCCAAAAAACTCCTAAAAATAAAGTTCTGACTTTTTTTTACCCCCAAAGCTGTGCAATTGAAAACCGAACTGACCTTTCTTTGGAAGGGTGATTGCTCTTGATCTTGCCAGTACTTAGGTGTACCTGATCCCTTTCAGGCAGGACAGTGGAACAAACAAAAGTGCAGATGCCTTAACTGTATTTGTCTCGATTTGCCAAAAGAACTCCACACACTCCAGGCCTACAAATTGCCCCTGAAGAAGAGCTCTGTGTCAGCAAAAGAAGTTAGTCCAATCAAAGTTATTAACTCACCCACCTCGTCCCTCTGATATCCTGGGACCAGCATGGCTACAACTACACTGCAAACTACACACACTTTCTCTGCCCCAATATATATAATCTCCATACGACTGTTACCTGTTACAATATACATAATCTCCATATAACTGTTACCTCACCCACCCTCCCCTGTCCTCTTGGTTCAACCGTCTATCGCTATCCTAAGACTAAGCTTCTGGTGGCAAGCACTGGCTTTTACTGGATGTCTGTACAGCGCCTAGCACAGCGATCTGGATGTGACCTGTAGGCACTGCTGTAACAATAGCGCCTGCTGAATAGAGACAATCCCATGAAATTCCCAGCACTCCCTTCTGTTACACGTAGTGCTCAGACTCTGCGCTGAGCTAATCGGGTTTAAATCCAGAGTAACACCACTGCAGCCAAAGGATTGAGGGAGTTACTGGAGCCTTGCGCTGGTGTGTGAAGTCAGAATTTGGCCCCGAGACTTTAAAATAAAAATACACATCTGGCCTTCAGCAATTAGCAGTTACCGTAACAGAATCCCGGGGCCAGCCATGTGGAGGCAGAGACACCAGCCTTCCATCCTGTTTACTTCTTTCAAGGCTGGAGAGTTGCTACTCACCCACCACGCTTGGTCCCCCTGGTGACCCTGCTCAGGACACAATATCAGCACCTGCACCTTTGAGAGGCTTGCACAGGACCGTCAGTCCCTCCCCAGCCAGGACCCAAGGCAAACCACCCTTCCTGTTGTGCCAGGGCTAGACATAACCATGTGACTCGCCCTCTGAGGTCACCTCCTCAGCTGAGCCACTTGCATTCTGGGAGTTGTAGTCTTAATAGTTGTAGTCCTAATATTCTGACTAGCTAACAGAAATACTGAGCTACCAACTCTCCAGGATCGTCCTGCTGTCTTCAGGAATTAAAGGTTCAGGGTTCGGGGTTGTTATAAATGTGTATGGGTAGGGTTTTGTGGCCTGCCTTGTGCAGGAGGTCAGACTAGATGATCATATTGGTCCCTTCTGACCTATGAGTCTATGAGTCTATGAGTCTATAAAGATTAATCTTTCAGTAAAGATTGTATCATGTGATGAAACCTCCAGGAACACGTCCAACCAAGCCTGGCAACCCTAAGCAGGGTAACTATTTCCATTGCTGTTCAATCCAGGACTTCGCTAGCCGAGCGACGTTTCGATGACACTGGTTGTGCCTTGGTACATAAGAGGGGAGACCGTGAGGAGATTGTCATCACCTGCCAGTGACTTTTCACTCCCATGGAAAATATGGTCCCCTCTGAATTGCATCCTCCCATCACGGGGAGGTGCGCCTACCTTCTCCACAAATGGGGACGGAGACACAGCCCAGTTTGTGACAGTGAAAACGGACTTCAGGCTGTGAAACGCCTCCTCAGTCAATGTCCCAAACAGACATAGCCCAGTGGGATCTCTGCCATCTACTCCATGTCACCTGACGCAATCAATTGGCTCGCCAACCTAGACGTGGACATCTAATGTTGCTGGTTTTAAGCCATGTGAAAGGAGACAGAAAGAACTGCTCTTTCTCCTCCCTGGCATCTTCTTTAACCTGAAAGCAAAGCTTTCTACCCTTTATTAATGTTCTAAACCCTCTTTTCCTTTGGGAGATATGGGGTCAGTGGGGGTTTGCTTTACATTTAATTTCCATAGTTCATATTTCTTTATATTGATACTTAGTTGAGGTTGCCTGATATTTCCCATTGTAAGACCCTGTTTTCAATTGCCTATAACTTTGCCACATTTTAACTGTTTGTGATGAAATCTTTCACGCCAGGTATTTGCCTCATGCTGAAATTTTTTGACTGTTTCAGTTAAAATGCTCCAGTTGTTTCCAAGAATGAGATTGAACACATTGTTTTAAAAATTCTTACAGTTGTTTCTCTGAGAAGCTTTAACAGAGCATTGGCTTTGGAGCAAGGACTTGAAATTTGGCAGGGCACTTTTGCCCTAATGTCAGGGACATGCCATTTGTTGTCACTATGAAAAGCCACTTAAATTTGGCCATATTATAAGCATCTGAAAAATCACAATTGACACATGCTCTGTAGAGACTTGTTTGAGTTTGACAGTTAAATTGTGCAAAAGATTCCCTCTGGATTGACCATGCTACATCCCCATGGAACTCCTACCTGTGACCCAACCATGTGCCATCCCAAGAAAGCAACTAAGCATGTTCCATCTTGGGCATGCAAAGGCTGTGCAGGACTTTTCCTGCAACTGTACGGGCAAAACTTAATTCTGGCATCTCCTAACTTTTGAGCATTTGGCTTTGTAACCTTAATATTCTTTTAAGATAGAGTGTCATTTAAATGTAACCATTTCTTCTTTGTATTATGATTGTTCATAGAGGCCTAAGCTGAGATCAGGACCACATTGCACTAGATACGATACAACTACATCGTGAAACTGTCTCTGCCCCTAAAGAGCCTACAGGCTAAAGGGGAAAAACAAAAGCAACATTATTATCCCCATTTTGCAGATGGGGAAACTGAGGCACAGAGCACCTAAAGGCTTGTCTATATGAACAACTAGACCACAGCAGGTAACAGACCGTGTGCAGCCTGCTGATGCATGTTAACAAATTTATCTGATCGCTTTGAGCTAGTCCTGTTCCAAAGAGGAACATCTGTGTTACGTTAACGTGTGTTAAGTTATCCTCACAGCAAGGAAGTATCACACCCAAATGACAGCGAGTAGGCGGAAGGCAGACAGAAGTTAAGTGACAAGGCAGTTAGGCTCTCCACGGCTGCAGCTGGCTGACTCCCACCGAGTCCCACTGTGTAACAAGAATGCTTTTCATGCCCGCTCAGGAACAGCTGCCAGTCTTCAGACTAGGAACCACATAGCAATCCCCAGCACAGGCGTAGGGAGACCTAAGATGACAGGGGGTTACTGTCCAGAGTTTGCTAAGCGGTTTACGATGGTGCCTTTCCCTAATTAGAGCTCTCACAACAAGAAGTAGATTGATTTAGTTGTAGTGTGGTGAAATATGCATGCATACCGGTCAGCATAGCTATCTTAAGAGCCTTGACACACATCATGGCATGATGTCCTACAGGGTCCTTCTCATTCGTGTCCTCAACCAATTGTTTTCTGTCTGTTTTGTCACAGATTGGTCCCACGTGGGGGTGCCTTCCTCTGAAATGTTAAGCTAGCTCTGTGAATCCTCATCAGCGCTCTTTGATGCGTGAATAGCATGAATTACATGAAGTGGTCAAATTCTGCTCTGACTCCACTCCTCTGCAGGCCGACTAAGCAAGCAACAAGGGAAGATACAAACAGTAAACTAAAAAGCAGACCTCAAGCAGCCGTGAAATGGCAATCCCTGGTATTCCCGGCTCCTTGGAGAATCTGGGCCCAAGTCACTACCTTACAGAGAACCTCCAAACTCATTCTTTGCCTGCCCTTTGTGTAACTTTGAACAGCAGCTCTGCAGAGGTCAGGCAAGCATTGATCTAGCTGGCCCCACTGAACTGTTTAATTCACGTATTTGACTAAGATAAAAGCCTACGGATCACAGCACATTTTCTTTGATGTCCAAAACAGAAGCAAAACCGTCGTTGTCCATTAACTGCACGGCACACATTATAACAACCCAATGTCTCTCCATTACAGAGTTAGAAACTCTTTAGTGTAAACTTTACTACCCCAACTCACTCCTGTTCACAAATCCACGTCAGAGGGGGCTATCACAAAGGATGCATCTGGATTTCAAAGGCATACGGCCAGGATCGGATTTAACAGAGCCATTAAACCATCTTATTTACTTGTAATAAAGCAATCTCTTCTGAACGGGCTCGAAGAATCTAAGATTTCAGCTGCTCTGAGGCCTCTTTGCCTTCCTGGTTTCTGAGCCAGTCTCAGCGAGCAGGGCTAGAAACTGAGGGGTTGAAATGAAAGCTGAATTCTCCACTAATCCCAAGACCGCAGGAGCCGAGCCACTCCATGCTGATAGTGGTTTCTGGCACTCTGGACCTGAGAGGGGGACATGGACTCTCCGTGCCCTGGCAGGCCCAAGACTGTCCTGTTGTCCCACTATCTCAGCAACCTTCAAGAAAGAGGCACTGATAAATATCTCTAATGTGTTGTTCTTTTGTTTAGTCAAGAAAGCCGAGGAAGATATGATTGTTGTATAAATACAGCAGGGGTAAACACCCGTCAGGATGAAGAGCTATTGAAGCTAAAGGACAAGGCTGGCACAAGAACAAATGGATATAAACTGGCCATGAACAAATTCAGGCTGGAAATTAGCAGGTTTCTAAACATCAGAGGGGTGATGTTCTGGGGCAGCCATTCAATAGAAAATGATGGGGCAAATGACTTAATTAGTTTTCAGAGACAGGTGGACAAATTTCTGAATGAGATCGTATGACGTTGTTGCTCATGATGATAACATAAGAACGGCCATACTGGGTCAGACCAATGGTCCATCTAGCCCAGTGTCTTGTCTTCTGACAGTGCCCCATGCCAGGGGCTTCAGAGGGAATGAACAAAACAGGTAATCATCAAATCCATCCTGTCGGCCATTCACAGCCTCTGGCAAACAGCAATCCCTGCCTATCCTGGCTAATTGCCATTGATGGCCCTATCCTCCACGAACTTATCTAGTTCTTTTTCAAACCCTTTTATAGTCTTGGCCTTCACAACATCCTCTGGCAAGGAGGTCCACAAG
>ML675650.1:4735505-4749616 GCA_007922155.1 Mesoclemmys tuberculata | reverse complement strand
CCCCCGCGCGGCGCGGGGGGGGCGGGGCCCGCGGAGCCGGGATCTGCCCCGGGGCCGCGCCGGGCCGGCGGCTCCGCCCCGTGTCAGCGCTGGGCTGGGCTGGGCGGGGCCGGGGACTCGGCCGAGCCGCCGCCATGCAGGGGCCGCTCCTGCGCTTGCTGCGCGCCGGGGTGAGTGCGGGGCGGTGCGGTGCGGGGTGAGTGCGGGGCGGTGCGGTGCGGGGTGAGTGCGGAGCGGGGCGGTGCGGGGTGAGTGCGGGGCGGGGCGGTGCGGTGCGGGGTGGTGCGGGATCCCCGCGGCCCGCTCGGCCAGCCCGCCTGGGGCGCGGCGCGGTGCGGGGCTGCGAGCCCCCGTCTGCCCCGCCCGGCCCTTCCCTCCGCCCCTCCCGGGCCACGGCGTGGGCCGAAGCCGGCCGGGCCGCAGGGCCGTGGGCGAGGGAAGGCGCAGCCCGAGGTGCAGGGACGGCCGGGCCCCCCCTCCGCCTGCCGGGGCTGTCCGCACCGCAGGACCGAGCCCTCTGCCGGACGCGGCCCGCTCGCCTCCCGCTGCAGACTGGTGCCGGCTCAGACCAGCCCGGGCTGTAGGACGTGGTCAGGCGGGGTCTGCCAGGGGCGCTGCGGAGAGGTCTTGACCTGCCCCTTGCGGTCCGGGGCAGGAGAATCCTACAGCTCCTCGGCTACAGCGTGCTTGGTTCCTCCTTCCGCCTCCCTTGAGCTCAGCGTTACCAAGGGCAGTTAAAGCCCCAGGCTGCAGGGAGGAAAAAGGCTTTGGCTTTCAGCTGGCGGCTTGAGTTTTTCCTTTGGTAGCTCTAGACATGAAACGTGAGTGCTTCTGAAAAGGCTCTCCTAGGGTTCCTGAGCGCAGCGGTGGCGGGTTTCAGCAGCAGGTGGCTGCCGTAGGACTATCAGTGGGTTGGTCTGTTTTCTCTTCTTGGACCTCTACATGTTTTCCATAGCAAAAAGTGTCTCTTAATGTAACGTCTTTTCTAACTGGCCACAATGACTCCACTCCACTTCTGCAAATACTGCTGCATGGAGCTTGGCTCATGAAACTCGTCCCCCCAGAGTCCGTGGGTCAGATCACTGGCGTAAGAGTTTACATCAGAGGGTTACTTAGGAGGGAGGGAGAGGAATTATTTAAATTCACTGCCAGTGTGGACACAAGAACTAATGGATACAAACTGGCCACCAGGAAGTTTAACTTGAAATTAGACCAAGGTTTCTAACCATCAGAGGAGCGAAGTTCTGGAACAGCCGTCCAAGGGGAGCAGCGGGGGCAAAAAACTTAGCCAGCTTCAAGACTGAGCGTGATACATTTACGGAGAGTACGGTATGATGGGACAGCCCAATTTGGCAACTGACTGATCTTTGATTACTACTAGTAAATATTCCCAGTGGCCTGTGATGGGATGGTAGGTGGGGTGGGTTCTGAGTTATTACAGAGAATTCTTTCCGGGTGTTTGCCTGGTGAGTTTTGCCCACATGCTCAGCGTTTAGCTGATCGCCATATTTGGGGTCGGGAAGGAATTTTCCCCGAGGGCAGATTGTCAGAGACCCTGTGGGTTTTTTGCCTTCCTCTTCAGCATGGGGCACAGGGTCACTTGCTGGTGGATTCTCTGTACCTTAAAGTCTTTTTAAACCATGATTTGAGGACTTCAGTAACTCAATCATAGGTTAGGGGTCTATTACAGGAATGGGTGGGTGAGATTCAGTGGCCTGCATTGTGGAGGAGGTCAGACTTGATGATCATAATGGTCCCTTCTGATTTAAAGTCCATGAGTCTATAACTGGGCCCAATAAGTTCACGTTGTTTATTTCGGCTCTGTTCCATGAGATGAAATGTTTGAAGGCAAATTCATTTACAGATTTAAGTGATTTAAATTTTTTTTTTTGGAAATTACACAACTTGTTCAAATGGCAATTTTCTATCTTCCTTGTTTGCTTTTTCCCCCACCAGAAGAATACAAAAATCTGGTGAACAAAGGGCAAATTTATTTTACTGATTAACTGTTATTTCCTTTCATGTAGGACAAGTCAGTGATGTTTAGATGTCTTCAGATTTTTAAATTTTCCCTTTAGAATTTAGACCCACAAATCTTATTTTTATTGCTTCCAGTGTGCTTATTCTGTTTTTTAAATATATGTGCAATTGGACTTTGTATTTTGTGAAAATACTTATGTTTGGCCGACTGTAGTATTTGTCTAACAATGATACTACTACAAATATTGTTTGACTGGTTTCTCTTAGATATTTTGCTATTTACGTACATTTCAGTGTTTTTTTAAATCGCTTTAGAGAATGGTTTCAAATTGCCTATCAGGATCTGACTGCCAGGGAAGGTTGTTTTACCATTTCAAGAAATTCAGACACACTTCTTTCCCCAATTAATAATAATAATTTGTATTGCAGTGGCATCCAAGAGTCTCACTCACGGACCAGGACTGCATTTTGGTAGGGGCTGTACAAAAAGATCCCAGATGCTTACCAGTGACTTTGGGTTATGTGATGATAATCTGTGAAGTTCTAGGCTGCTGGTGACGTGGACGTGGTGACGTGGACACCTTTCTGGGAGAAAGCAGGAAAAGAGTACATGATGTTCAGTGGCAAGAGACTCGAGGGACCTGAATTCTTTTCTTAGCTCTGCCACTGACTACCTATCTGACCTTAACCAACTTTCCTGAACCTCTGTGCCTCAGTTTCCCCATCTTTAGAATAGGATAATGGTACTGACCTTCCTGTGTAAATCACTTTGAGATGTACAGATGGAGAGTGCTACGTAACAGCTCAGCATATTAGGTTCCACTGCCGAAAGCCTAGCTGCAGCACTGTGCTGATCCAATGACAGCAGCGCTCTGAAGTAAGGGATGTCATCCACTTCGAACTAGAATTGCATTTAGTTTTTTGGTGAGGCTCAGGTTTCAACGATTGATTGTTCTTTGGATGGTGGTGCCACTTTACTTACAATTGGGATGGATGGAGTTAAAAAACTGAATCCAGGAGTTCCTGGTATTATTTTTTACTGAGGGAGGTCTTTCCGGACAATTCATTGCACAGACACTTATGAAGCTAGCATCTAGAAATAATGCTCCTTTTTCATAGTGTTGGTTAAAGGTCTCTATGCTGACTAGATCACAGGGATGGGTAGGCAGTTCCGTTGATTTTGCTGGTGTTGACACATGTCCCTGGGACACAGCATGATCAGTATTTGAACCCAGGACTACTGGCATCCAAAGGTGAGATGCTATAACCAAGCCACAGAGCTGTTCTGTGCACTTATGCCGGTGGCTGATTGAGCCCTTTATTGATACTGTTCTTTTTGGTTAATTAATTTGACGTATTCTCTCTCGTAGGGTGCTGCAGTGATAGGCCCGTGTTGCATTAGTTCTGAGAAAATGCTCTGTGACTTTCAAAGGATACCATGTAGAAATGGAGGGGACAAAGATAACACGCAGGCATCAAGTGCCTGGAGGTCCCAGCTGCGATCAGGGCCCCATTGTGCTAGGAGCTCTACAAAGAGACAGTCCTTGCCCTGAGGTCCCAACAGTCTAATTAGGGTGAAAGGGGAAACTGAGGCCCAAGGGGACTCCCTGAAGATCATGCAGCAGGTCAGTGGCAGAGCGAGGAATAGAAGCCAGGTTGTCTGGTCCAGTGCCCTATCCACTAGACCATGCTGTCTCCCAAAGGTTGGTTGTGTAGGTTGTCATGGTGAAAGGTGATCGAGCGGTGACTAGTGGTTTACGTGAATCCTGAGGTAGCACCACAGCAGCTAAGCAGAGAAGCGTTTTGAACTGCTAACCCTTAGGTTTTGATCCCTTCCCAGATGAGGAGCTAATAACCCTCCTGCTGGCTAAACAAGCCTTTCCCCCCTCTCCATTTAGCCTTGGCCTCTCCTGGTGTCGGGAAGTCTTTGGGGAAGAGCGCAGATGGCAGCCACAAGCCATGCCTACAGCACACAGGCCGGGAGCTCCGCGAAGCCAGTTAGGCGGTATCCAATACCCAACAAGAAGGACTTGCCGTATGATATAGTTGAGCTCATGGAAGAAGTAGAGATGAAGGTAAGAAGACTCTTCTGAGAAAACCTCTTCCCAGAGGGCACAACCCCGCCTCTGAGTTTGGCCAATACCAAAAGACAGTTTCTTGGTCAGAATCCGGGATGGGGCCTAACGTTGGCCTTATCCTGCCATGAATTTCATGGGAATGGCCCCTGCCCCCATGGAGCTCTGTAGAGTCCATCCACAGGGAACAGCTTGGAGGATCAGGCCCTTTGTTAGAAATACTTGGGTGGCTTAGCGTGGTCATCATTAGCCTCGTTTGTTCCAGAAGGTTACCCCTGGTTCCAAATGGCTTCCAGCTCACAAGGGCCACCAGCGCCCACGTTCCCCGTTTGTTTTACTGGCAAAACGGGGCTGAAGTTAAACTTGACCAAAACCTTTCTTTTCCATTACTTTGAAGATGCATTGACAAGGCCAGCGAGATTTTTGTCCTGCTTGTTTTTCACCTTTCCCCAAAGCTAATGAGCAAGACTGGGTGTGAGATGGTTTTGGATCCAAATGGTTGTACTAATTGTAAGCGACATCACAAGGTGCAAGGCAGCAGAGAATCCGGTCCCTTGTCTCCTTTTCCCCTTAATGTCTGTCTGTTCCTTTCTGTCCCACTCTCCAGAACGTCCCTCCGAGCATTGTTTCCTGCTTCCCTGCCCTGTTCCCCAGAACCTCCTCTCTGTGCTGCCTCCCACCCCTCAGCCCCGCTTCTCTGCTCCTTCCATCCTGAACACGCTCACCGAGGAAGATCTTGGCTTGGCTTCCATAGGAGCTTTTGATCCATCGGTTCCTCACTTTCTTCTGCTGGGCTAAAGTCTCTGCTCCCTGCTCCTGTTATTTTTGCAGTGGCCCCTTGTGGAGTCTGCCTGGCTCGTTCCTCTTTTAAAGGCATCACAACTTTCTATTGCGTCTGGTGGTTTGTAAAGTCTTGTCCTGCAGCATCTCTCTATCCCACCCCCCAGTTCTTTCTGCCTCAGAGTGCGTGGTATGCCTTTTTGTTCTCCTGTATTGGTGTTAACTGTACCCACTGACATGCCCCATGCCCCACCCCTCCGGATTTGCTGCCTGGCTTGTACTGAGCATGCTCACAGGGACTGAGCGTGCTCAGTAACACTGCTGAAGCCGGCTGCCCTCACCTTACTCTCCTCCTCCCCCCCATTATTGGAAGCCCAGGGTTGTCTCTGGTTCTCTGTATTACAGTAGCACCCCCTCGTGGCACAGCCCACGCAGCCGTGGGTCTCGGACAGCCGGCTGACTCCCTTGCTCCCGTCCAATGTAGCATGCCCGGGCATGCTGGAGTCCAGCCCTTTCCAGGGTTTTGGAGTCCAAGAAAACAAAGGCAAACCGTGAACTCAAACCTCGGGGTCATGTAAGGGCTCTCAGCAGGACCCGGCCCTTCTTCCCAGGCTTTGGGTGGCCAGTTTCTTTTGACAGTCTTCCTGGGCCCCACTGTCCCCTCCATCAGGTAGGAGGTGGCCTCAAGCTTGGGCTGGAACCCAGCATCTCTCCCTGAAAGAGGTGTAGGACTCTGCACTCATCGCTGGCCCTGGCCTCCACCTTTTAACTCCCCACTCCGCGCCCGACACTGGCTGCATCTGCAGTGGGCGGGGTCAGCTGGATCCATAGGCTTTCCCCGATCCGCTAGTCCCCAGTGTGGTGCCCACTTGCCTCATCGGCCTCATCACTACCATGCATGTATTTTCCACCTTGAGCTTTTGTAGCATGGCACTGTCTGTAGTTAAGGTTCCAGCCGCTGACTTCTTTTCTCTTTAATCCTTGAACAGAGTGGATTTTTGCCAAATGTGTTCAGTGTGATGTCTCATCGGCCAGCGGAATTCAGAGCGTTCTTCGCGTATTATAATGCCATCATGAACAAGGAGAAAGGTAAACTATGCAGCAGCCTTGAAACTGCTTTTAGCTTTGTAGGTCAAAAGTTGCTAAAACGTGGTCCTTGGCTCTGAGTTGTGCATGTCCTTCAGCCGGCCTCATGTCCACCTGCAGATTTGCCACCAGCAGAGACTACAAGACCCAGCATGCAATGGTAATCCACTCTTAGTGAGGTCTGGCTGGTCCACAGAAAAGGTTTCAGTCTGCTGCAGCATCCAGCTCAGATGGCATAAGAGGCGCATGTTTTTAGCACTGACAGTCCCAAGTTCAAAGATGGGTTGCACAGTTGCTCAGCATTCTACTTTGTACATTTCTAAGCCAGCAAATTTATCCATATCCCATGGGAGCAGTAATAATGTGATATGCTTTTTGCAACAGTCACTGGAAGCAGGAAGATTGCAAGATGCACTGGAGTGTTTCTGTAATGAAAATAGAAGTGCCCATTGGCTCTTTCAACATGGAAGGGGTGTTCTGACCAAGTGCACTGTGCCAGTGTGCATAAAGAACTGCTCAAATCATATGAAAATCTTTAGAAAACATTGTATTAGGAACATTTCTGTATGTGTCACATTTTCAGTAGGGGAGAGGTCCCCTTATTTATTTTATCTTGGAGGGCATTTCCATAAAATCAGAATCTCTTAAGATGCTGTGAAAATTTGACACAACCTCCATTGGCTTGAAAAACTGATCCAATCCCTGTGAGCTAGAGGCCAATGTAGAAGAGTTGTTTGTTTCAGAGGTAGGGGTGCTGTTAGGGTACCAGAGCAATGCCCCAGTGCGGCCACACCTTTTGGAGGGCGCTGCATTTCCTATCATTGTGTTCTCCCTGGTCTTTGCAAAAGTGGCTGGTTAGGAGCTTCCTGGTAAGTTTGAAGCCCCACTACTTCATTCTAGAAGGATCTTTCTTTTTCTCTCTTCTCTACCCTTCACCCCAAGTCTCCTGTCAGCAGTTCCAGTCTACTGTAAAAAAATAAAAATCACAAGGAGAATTTCCTGCTTCACTAACTTTTAGAAGAAGAAAACTATGTCATCCCTGAAGGTTCTCTCTTTCTCTGCTTCACTGTAGAGCTTCTCCCTAAACCTGGACTAGCCTGGCCTGCTTGCTACTGATTTAAAAGAAATTGAACATGTAGCTTTACACCTACCTCTACTACTTGGGACAGCAGCCTGCAATGTGAAATTGGTGTTATGTTCATAAATGCCACAGCTGTTTACAGAATTCTGAAAGCAGCCAGGAAAAAGAAACTTACCAGAGTTTTATTGTATCTAGCTGAGGCTTGGAAAACTCGCAGCAGAACTGGGCTCAGGAACACTGCATTGTGTAGGTTGTCATGTGGAAGGCTGTCCTCCCAACCCCATGGGCTAGAAATTTAATTTAATTTTAAAAAAATGAAATGCTGCAAAAATTGATGGCTTGTCTTGAGAACCTGACTGTCTCTGACTTCAGCTGTGAAATGCCATTTCAAAATTACCTTGCCATTAATTGTGTAATGATGAGCAATGTGCATGAGCACTCAGTATGAGCCAACAGAAACCCAAAAAGCCGCTGCATTGCTCTATTGTGAAGA
The DNA here is from genome assembly GCA_007922155.1 of Mesoclemmys tuberculata. Taxonomy (NCBI): domain Eukaryota; kingdom Metazoa; phylum Chordata; order Testudines; family Chelidae; genus Mesoclemmys; species Mesoclemmys tuberculata. Next base: position 4,742,121 of record ML675650.1, on the reverse strand, counting down.
TACATATGAAAATCACTAGATTTTATATTTAACTCTAAGTATATCACAACACAAGTCACATTCCTAGGATGACTTTGGAGAAAGATGGGTTTCAGTCTGCCTGTGGTATTGAAACACCTACCAACAACTACTGAGAAAATCAAACTCTCAGGAAGTTTGGTCAAAGCGATGACTTGCCCATCTTGAAGGTTATAAAACATGATCTCAAGCATGCTGACTTCCGGAGACCCTTACTGTTTCTATTTTGTGTCTTCCGTAAACACAAGCCTCTCCCCATTCCTTGGGCTAATAGGTCCTGCAACATTGCATTTGCCTATAAGAGCAAAATTCAAACTTGAAAATTAAGTGTTCAAGAACAAAGTAACAAGCTGCAAACTTATTTCAGAGTCAAATGATTACTAAGCACCGAAAAGCACTGATTAAGGATTTGCATGCTGCAAACATTTAGGCACATAAGTATTTTTACTTATGTGAGAAGGCAGTAGGACTAATTAGCAGTTCCACTAACAATTTACATGAGGAAAATGACTTGTGTTTGAAAGTTAGAGCCCTAATTATCTATGGACCAAATGTGCAGTCCTTACTCCATCGAAACTTAAATAGGAATTTTGTCTGAGTGAGGACTACACGATTCAACTCGCTCTTAAACAACTGGCATAACAGTATTGGTCAAGAAGTCTCTGTGTACTTTCCTATGTACTTCCATGCTTTGGTACATGCCAACTAATGATCTACAATATCTGTTATTTCTCAGTACCATTTATCTATGTGTATTTTCTTGTGATAAAATGAAAAGCTTTGAGAAGAAATTCCCCTGAGGTTATTTATTTTCCCCCCATAGGAAGACTCAGCAAGGCTGACAAAGAACTTATTGTTGTGGCTACAAGCGCTGTTAACAGATGCCCCTACTGTGTAATTGCACACGGTGCTTTACATCGGATATATTCTAAAAAGCCAGCTTTGGCTGATCAGGTTAGTAGGATAGTTTGTTTTGTTTTGAAACGAAGTGAAGAAAACATGGGAACAAACCGGCATACTCTGTGCCTGCTTTGAAGGCTGTTGAGATGTGAAAAAATATAATCAAAGTAGTCTCTTTTCCTGATTGCTTAAGATGTCTACGGTTCCAATCCTACAATCTGTTCCTTGCAGATACACCCCAGTGGGGCTATGTGAAGCAGTTTGCAATGTTGGGGCCTAATACAATAGCTCTGTCTCTCCAAGCTTAGTCCACTTGTTTCTCTACGCATGCCTGGGTTATCCTCTGTTAAGAGCCAGCACAGTAAACTAATGTAGAATTGAGCAGAAAATTTGCGTCGGATTCTTTAATCTGTCCTTGACTTTTGAGCAGCATTGAAGCCTTTCTCAAACCGGTAGTACACCACTTTTATTTGTGTTCACTCCGTTAGTGGCAGAAGGGTCTGAAAATTGCTTACTGAGGGCCAAATCCTGATTACCTCTGCATGGCCCAGGTAAAGAGGTTATGTGCATCGCATCTCTGGTGGGGTTCAGAGATGAAATCTTCTTCCCCTTCCCACCCTGCCTGTGGGTTTCCATCAGGCAATTTGTGTAGGACATAGCCAATGGGCCAATAACATCACTTACTCGCTCCCACCTCTCCTCTGGAGAGACCAGCTACAAAGTAGTGATGCGCAGCATGCTGGCTGTCTCAGGCCCCCTCTGCATAGCCTCTGTGTGGCTTTCCTCTTTCTTCCCATATGCTTAGCAGAACTGCTACAGTCCCACTGCTTCTACGGCTTGCCAGACCCAGGAGGAGAGAGTGAATTTGAAAGAGAAAGAGACACTTCTCTACCGCTACAAGGGGAGAATTTTCCATTATGTCAGAACTCCACTTGGTGCTGGAATGGAGGGACAGGGGACAAAGCCACTTTAGCATTACCCCAAATTCTAGGACTGGCTGGGGCCTGCCTGATCCAGGCCAGGCCTGGTTTTTCAGATGTGTTGAGCAAACAGCAGCTTCCATTGACTTCAATTTGGGTGGTCCGCCACCCTGAATTTTCAGTTGAAAACATCTGAAATCATGAAATTAACCAATTTTCAAATTCTCTGGCCGTGAAACCGACAAGAATGGACCATGAATATTGAGGGCCCTTGGTGTGCAAAAAGAGCACTCAGGACCCTTTCAAGAGGAAAAGGCAGTATGCTGCATTTATGACCAGAAACGAAATAAATAACTAAAGCCTATGTACACACACACACACGCACGTGCCAAAACACACCAGGAAACGTTCTGTATATAGCTACCAGTCCTGATTGTGCCTTGAGGTCGCAGCTTGAATCCGTTGCGGGAGTTTGTGGCTCGTGGTCAGGGAAGCTGGGCACGAGGAGAGCGGGGTCTTGGTCGGGCACGCACCAACGCTCTTCTTTGATGGTGTGCAGAACGTTACTCCCCAAAGCCTTGCAATCTCACCCAGTTTTTATAGGTCTTTGACTTCAGTGCAATGAGTTTGGCTGTGTCATGTCGCTTCTCTGTGACCGTTGATTGGTGGACAATAGCAGACGTGACTTTCAGCTTGTTCTTGGAGTCTTGATTAAGTTTGTTCTTTTGTTTTCTGGGGTGGATTCTTCTTTTGCTTTTTAGGGATGTGTTTGCACTCTTCAGCCGTTAGGGTGCACTCCACACTTCTTCAGGACAAGCTGGCAGTTTGGGTCTGATTCACACCTACATACACCCTCCATTCATACCTTGTTCAAATAAGAATACCTGTTCATCTAAAAGCTTAGCAAGAGTTTTGTACAAGATGGAGTACATTTGGTCAAAACGGGGTTTTACGTTTACAATATGGAGTATGGTTGAGAGGAGTTTAAATGTTACAGACAGAATTGTGAGACAGTGATTATACATTCTGGGTAAGAAGGGTTGAAAACAACTTTAATAATGACACACTTATTACCTAAGGACAGATAGGTATAAACTTACACAGCAAAGCAGGTTGGGCGTGAGTGGCTCAGAGGAAAAGACACAGCCTTCCTACGCAACCATGAGAAGCAAAAGCACAGCTGTTTGAGCCCAGTGCTCCCCAACACCTAACCAAAGAACAGGGGGCCTGCCTCAATTAGCAACAAAGTTGCAAAAAACAGCAGATTGTTAAATGCCACCAAAGCCACAAATGAAAAGGAGAGATGGACAAACACCTCCAGGAATGAATCAATTATCAAATCTATATCTAAAGGCACAATTCTAGGAATGACTATCTTAACTCTACATATATATATATAAATGAAGACTGACACAAATAAAGCTGTTAACTAATTGAAACTGTATAGAGATTGACACAAATAAGGGTATGAATGAATCTAGTGTTACAACTTTATTTCTACACCCTTTTTATATCCCTGTAACTAGTCAACTCTAAATCAGAAGTCTGTTTGTTAGTGTTCAGATGAGAACGCATTTGATGTGTAAATTTCATGAAAACTAATGAAGGATTGTTGTTTGCTATTACGTTACCTTTTACATTGTGTATATCTCTGTAATTAAATTGCCTAGCAAATGCACTTGAAGCCTGGGAAATGTAAATGAAGAAGAGTAGTAACTTCAAAGCAAGGGCCATTGTGTTCCACAATGGAAATTCACTGACCCACATGGGTGAAGGCACTGTTCAGATTGTCTTCTGTGAGCAGAAATTATAAATGCTGATTTAAAGGAATGATCCTGCATCTCTGGACTGTTTGGATTCTAACCGGGTGGAAAAACTGGACAAAGGGATGGAGTGACCCTGAAAGACTTCTAGGAAACTAGCAGAGTACTACATCTCTGCTATCATTTTGTATTTGCAAACTTTGACTCACCTGTTAATGTATTTTACCTCCTTAACCTCTCATTTATTTTCTTAGCTAATAAATCTTTAGTTAGTTTACTAGAGAATTGGCTACCATTGTCTCTGGTGTGAGATCCAGAGTACCGAATTGATCTGGGGTAAGTGACTGATCCTTTAGGATTGGGAGTAACCAATGTTATGTTTTTATTTATATAACCTTTTATTACAAAGTCCAGTTTGTCAGGGTGGCAAGAGAGGCTGGAGAGCCTAAGGGGACTGTCTGTGACTCCATGGTAAGACCAGTATAGTGATCCAGGAATTCACATTTGTTAGTGGTTTGGTGAAATCTAATTATACAACATACCATCAGTTTGGCATGTGGGCCCTGTTTTCTGATAGTTTGACCTGAGATTGGGACTCTCAGTTGTGAGCCACTCCAGAAAATGTGAGAATAGCCTTGATGAATGTATCTAGGTTCTTTAGTTTTTGACCCTGCTGCATTGTGTATAGACTCTGAATACATTTCTCTATAGCTTTTTTGTTTTGTTTTTTCCAGGTTGTTGTGAATTGGAAACTGGCTGACCTAAGTGATCGGGAGCTGGCAATGCTGGAGTTTGCTCTTGCAGTCGGTCATGCCGATAACATAACTGAAGAGCACTTCCAAAAGCTGGAGGCGCAGGGTTTTGATCGGGAAGATGCCTGGGACATAGGCATGATTGCTTCCTTTTTTGCCATGTCTAACCGTATAGCTCACTTTACTGACCTGCGTCCAAATGAAGAATTCTACACAATGGGCAGAACACCTCGGGACAAGGAAAAGACAGAAACTCCTTAACGCTGCCCACAATTTTATGAAGACGTATCAAGCTGTTAATGCTGTGGCTACTGTTGCTAGTTACTGAATATATAAAAGCTGATAGATTGTTACCAGAAGAGGTCAAAAGGGGAAATGGGTTACACTTTTCTCCAGCGTGCAAAAATCTATAAAGGGTTTTCAACCCTGGGCAAATCATAACACATTTATTCCTAAAATAGCGGTAAGGTCAAAACTTTTGTCTTAAAACTTGTTTAGAGTGTGATAAAGATGCTGGGCAACATACTATGATTTATAAAAAGCTGCATTGCAATTTTTCCATCATATCTGTAATGTTAAATACCAGATGTGCTTTTATATATATATATATATATATATAATATTGTAAAATTGCCATAGGGAGAAGGGTTGTAATAATTTTTCTTGGCACTTCTGCTAATTATCAGAGATTAATTAAAGTAGGGGGAAGGATAGGAATGTATTTCTCCCTCTTAACCCTATTAATTACTTTTATTTGATCCTGCAGTAAAGCCATAATACTGCTGCTGTAATAGCATAATCATTTCAATGGCACACAGTCTCTCAAACAAGATACCAGGGATAAGGTATCCCATAGGTGTCAGTAGAAAGTCTCTGCTTAGCTTCATTGGATCAGACCTTTAGTGCCACATTGAGTAGAGCTGTATAGTGCAGGTGGGCAGAAGGGAGTTTTTACTCAAAGGCTGGTACACCACCAGCAATAAGGGGCCTGTAGAAAGTCACTGACAGTGATTTTTTCCCCAAAGTGCTCAGATGTAGAAATTATCTTGACTAATACTGTCAGGGTGAGTGGCAAAGAAATCAAGTGTTTGTATGCATACCTTTCCTCTATGCAACCTGTCTTACTTTTCTAAAACGTCTCCTCTGTAAATGAATCCTGCACAAACTCCATGCTGTGCCATCCCTCAGGAGTTAAGAAATGTGAATTGCTTGAGTTGTTTTCAACACAAAATCATGTCTGTGAAAGGTGATGGTCTTACCTTGTGTGTTTGAAACGGAGCGTACCAGGGCTTTGATTCGGTTTGTAATCGCAGTGCTCAAAAGTACGACCCTTTTTTGAAAATGTTCGGACTGTGAAATGTGATCTTCTCGCCGTTGCCTGCAACTAGCCGAAACAGCCACCCCTGCGGGTTATAAAAGGTCTGGGAGTGAGACACGCCAGCGGGTGCCTTTCGAGCGACTCGAGCCAGGCCGCTGAAGACGTTGCCTGCGGGCCGGCTCCTGGCCGGAACCAGTCCAGGTACTGGGCGAAGGAGGGAGCGCGGGGCCGAGCAGGGGGCGAACTCTTCCCGCTGCCTGTGGGTCGCGGGGACAGGGCGGCCGGCTCCGGCCCTGGGCGGAGAGCAGCTCCCCATCGCCTGTCCCGCTGGGTGACCCAGCCCCCTCCCGGGGCGGCGCGGCCACGCCGGGCCGTACACCCCCCCCCACACACGTGTGTGACCCCGCCGCCGGGTCTGCGCGGAGTCACGTCGCGACGGCGGCGGGAACCGGCGGGGGCTGCGCGAGCTCCATGCCCGGCCCCTCAGCGTCACTCCACGTTGTGTCTACACGGGCGGCGGGGGAGCGAGGGGCGGATTGGGTCTGCGCGGCCACGCCCGGCTTTGCTGTTGTGCCCCGGGCGGGGGGCAGCCTCCAGCCTGGCTCCGCCCCCCAGCGGGCGAGGAGCGAGGCCGAGCGCGGCGCCCGCCCCTCAGGGAGGGAGTCAGACGCTGGGAGGGCGGGACCGAGGCGGGGCGTGGCCTGTGCTGCTCACAGCGGGCGGCGCGGCTGTCGGGGGCGGGGCCAGGCCGGGCCAGCCGCGCGCGGGTGTTTTCCGCTCCCTCCCTCTCCCCGCCCCGGAAGTGGCCCTCGGCAGGGGGAGGGGGCCGGCCGGGCCCAGCCAGCAGCTGCCGCCGACGCGTCCCGCGCGCCCTCCCTCCGCGCGCGCCGCTCCGCCCCTCCCCCCGCGTGCTGCTGGCGGCCGGGCGCGGCGCGGCGGGATGAT
>ML675650.1:4677676-4730505 GCA_007922155.1 Mesoclemmys tuberculata | reverse complement strand
ACATCCAGAAACATCTGACCCCTATTATTCTTGCAAGCACTCGTCCATTCAGGGCAGCTCTTCATCAGTTTCTGTTGCTCTAGTGGTACAGAGTGAGCTTAGTAATGCTCAGCATCTGTCTTAATGACACTCAGCTGATTTTAAAACCATAAATGTCTTATGGTAATAAAATGGGATAACCTTGGCTAATTCAGAATCAAACATCCCCAAAAGATTATGGCCGTTTTATGCTTATATGCTTCTCTGGGATTTTTATAAATTGTGATGCTGCCATTTGCTTTCCTGGTAGTATCTGTGAACGTGTTTGTCCCGAAAACAATCTTAGATTCTCAGATTCTGAGAACAACTTTTAACAGTTAACTTCAGTGAACAGGTACATTTATGCACAGTGAACAGGTACATTCTGTGTCTTCACTGCATTTACAGCAGTATAACTAAATACATACTAGCTATCTCTGTAAAACCCTAGTGGAGACAAGACTTTGTAGTTTTTATCACAAGATGGGGCTCAGTGAAGTGAATCAGGGTCGGGGGTGTTGATATTGCCTACGTAGATTGTGGTAAAAGCTACTTGCACCTTGCCTCCACTAGGATTGTATAGCAAGATAGCTAACCCACGTTAGTTTTATCCTGCTATGTAGTAACCATCTTTTTGGCCATGAAGACCACCTCAGTCACAGCTAGTAATAATTGACAGATTTACAAATAATCATCCCTCTGACTTCTGTGTTTTAAATCTTTAACATTTAGTAACCCCCGCAGCTTTATTTCTTCCTAAAATTTTAGCAATAAAGGGTTGTGTCCTAAAATAGCTAAGTGTTTTAAAGTTCTGAATGACTGACTGCCGAATAGTGCTCCAAAAGTGTGGGCTTTTCTTTTCTCATGCAGAATAAATGAGAAGTTTAACAGAGCTCCGTGGATGGTCAGATTATCTTTAAATAGCACTTCACCTGACATGTTAAAATGGGTCCATTTAAAGGAATTCTGCTTTCTGTTGGAGCCCTGTTAAATAGTATATCCTCAATGTTTTCTTTTCACTGGCTTTAGCAGGCTTTGGACCACGCTCCAGGTGAGTAACTACCACACTCAAAATTATTAGAGAAAAAGGGATGAGCTGTCATGGTCTCCTAGATGGAAAGAGAATCAGTTTGACTTTCAGAAACAGCTACCTGAAATGAATTAATTATCATCTTGTTTGGTTAGTATTGGTAAATACGTCAAAGCATTTAAATTGCAAAATTTTCTGTTTCCATTCATTGATTCCGTGCTGGATTACAGAATACTTGCACGTGTGAGAGTTTGAAATGACTCGAACGCATGCATTTCAACTGTTTAGGTAGTGACATGTGACCCAGATTCTAGCAATCTCTCACGTTTGCCAAATACACATTTTACTCCCCTTATTATTGTTTGCCACTTCTGTCCATTGCACATACATCAGAGGTTTCCATCTAAGGGTCTCAACACACTTTTCAAACATGAATTAATTTAGCTTTACCACACCCTTGTGAGAGGCACTTATTCCCATTGTATAGCTCAGTGATCTTCACTATTTTTCAAGCGGGGGCCACTTTGGCAAAAAAACCTTCAATGTGAGATCCACATCAACTACTAAATTAAAATGTTGATTGCATTGGTAATATTACGGTTATTATACAATGGATATACTTAGATGTACTTATTGGAGCACATCGTACCATGTGGTCAATGTGATGTGTAAAGAAGGTGAACTTTGATAGGCTTGGTACATATTCTGATGTTAAAAATCAAATAAATTAGAATATAAACGATTAGTCAGGGAGCCGCACTTAAAGTCGATGGGAGCTGCCACTGACTCCTGGGCCTTGCAATGAAGAATAAGTAGAGGAAGATTGTTAAATGCCCGCAGTCGCATAAGACATCTGTGTTAGAGATGGGGAATAGAAGCCTTATCTTCACTTCTGTTCTTCATCCTTCTTTTCTTCTCCGCCTTATAGACAATAATCTTCAACCAATCAGTGCACACTTTCCCACCCAGGAACACCTAGGTTAGAATACAAAGCACTGCACTGATAGGGCAAAGTACCCTTAAAGAACACTTTGTATAAAACTACTAAAATATACATAATTGTGTCATCAAATCTGATGAAGTAACATATAAGTTCACCGGCTATAAAACAATTGCCATGCATATATAACACACTGAATTAAAAACGTGATCTGTCCAGTGAATACACCAGCTGTCCATCAATTTATGCCAACTGCCAGGCTGTAGGGGGGAGGGAATCTTTCTGAATAGGTAGTGGAGAAATTGACTTAGTGAGTTAGCGGTAGACCAATTTTTTCTGTACAATCATGAAATAGAAAGGCTTTGAGAAAAGGAACTGTACAAAGCCAATTTTTATCGGAACAGTATTGATTTGTGGAATGTGCACATTTAACAATAAAACAAAGATAAATAACCATTGTAGCTGTTATCACTGATTTGTCAGAGTGTTTGCAGCCTTCATTTTTCTTTACTAACTGCAAAATACCTCTCTTTCCCTTTTCAGGTCAGTGCTGACTGTTGCTTGTGAACAGACTGAGGTCTTGCTTTTTGATCCCATATCTTCAAAACACATCAAAACTCTTTCTGAAGCTCATGAGGACTGTGTGAATAATATCAGGTTAGTATCATGGGAAACAAAACCAAACTCTAAATGAATAGAACTCCAACATTTTTCCTAACTGTAGATGTTAATGTGTTTCCTGATGCTGTAGTGATATACAGATCAGCCGTATGCTGTTCTATGCTTTTTGGCTTGTCAGCAGATAATGTGGTACAACTGTACTAGTTATCATACTCTATCTTGTGTGTGAGAAGAAAAGTTGGTGGACAGTGTTACAATTAAGTAAACACAATACTAAACATATGTATATTCAATGCACCTTTGTCCTTTTAAATCTCAAGGGCAGTGATTTGGGGCAGCCATGGTCTTCAAGGGATTATCAGTTATTTCAATTTAGCTAATAGGTGTCAAGTACATTGTTTTAATTGCTATGCATAAGTAGGGATTGTGGTTGTCATGTTAAAATATTTGAGACTACATATGTAAGGCAAATAACTCCATGCAAGTCAGAGATTGGATGCTTATGTAGTTCACAAGGATATCCACAATTATTATAGTTTGGGAAGGGAGATGAAACCTCCTGCTTCAGGGCTGGAACAGTTTCTAACTACTGGGATTTAGGATAAAACCCTCACTGGAGGCAGACAATCACACTCCTGCCTCTGCCTACTGCAGTTAATGCTGGCTACTGTTGGAGACAGGATACTGGAGTAGATGCTCTGTTCCAGCCTGGCAATGTCCTGTGCTGAGAAATGTGACATGTCATGGAGGGGATGTTAAACAAAAGAGTTGCAACATCCAATTAAACAACGAATACCATAGGTTTCCTTGAATTGAAATTCTAAAAGTATTAATTCCAGGGCTCAAAAAACCCACTTCCTGCTTGCCAGGATGAAGTAGTCAACTTTCCCTTATAAGCCCAGGGATGTAAACTGTTGGTTTAAGTCCTAAATTTCTATCTGTTATGGAGGTGAAGATTATGTTCCAGAGGTGAAAAGATGTAGTGTTCTCCCACTGAGCCTGTGGACAACAATAGTGCTTCTCCTTGGCCCATAACTTCCCTAAGCTGCAGCTCAATGACATTATGGAGATTAGTCAAATTCCATGATTGTTCTTTGGAACCCATTGGGAGCCGTGAAATTCAGGCAGCTGTTGGGCAAAGATGGGACCAGCAGAAATATTCTCATTGAATACTCAAGAGCTGGGTGAAGTGTAGGGCAGTAGGGATATCTTCCTCCTCTCTCCTCCCTGACCCACACTTTCAATAAGCTGTGAAGGATCTGCAGGGTGAAGAATTTTAGAAATGTAGGGCTGGAAAGAACCTCGAGAAGTCATCTAGTTCAGACCCCATGCTGAGACTGGAGCAAGTATAGCTAGAAGGAATGGTTAGTGGAGGCAAATAGTGGATAAGGACCTGCACTATGAATCAAAAGAACCTGGATTCTAGACCCAACTCTGCCACTGCTTTACTGTGTGAGCTTGAGCAAGTCACTTCACCTCTTTGTGTCTGTTTCCCCTTCAGCCTTTTGTCTGTTTATACTGTAAGACAGAACCTCTTCCATCCTCCCTAGAGGTGGGAATAGGACATCTCCCACCCAGAGCCAGCTGTAAAAGATGGGCTAGCATGACACATGGCAGGGAAAGGGCAAGGATTGAACTTCTCCACGTGGCTTTGACACTGGACTTTCCTGCTAGAGCCCTTCACTCTTGTCTTTTATCTGCCTCTGGCTTATAGGTGTTTGGTGTATTGTCAAGTCCTCTCTTGGTTTGAGATCTCACCTTCTATAAATGCTCATTCTGATACCCTGCCTTCCTTTATATTGTACATTTCCAAACCTTGGATTCTTAAAGTATTCTACTCAGAAAAGTGATGAGGTAGAGATGACCTAATGAGGTTCTGTGTTCATATCATAATGGTTTTCTTATCAGATGTGCTCAGTTTACAACTAAACCTGGCGTGATTTAACCTTCCAGCTCTACAAACGCAATGTGAGCTCAGTCAAGCTGAATTCTTTCTTCTTCATGCGTCATTGCCAGCAATAAACCAGACCAAGTATTGCCTTTGGTGACACAAACTGCATTGTCTTCAAAGTATGCCCTCAGTGACACCTGTACAACCAGTTACCTAAGAGATCTATGGATGATAATGCTACAGAAGTAATTTTTTTAATGTGCAAATATAACTGACTGGAACTTAGTTGATCTACAAGGAGGGTTTGAATTAAGCTCCCTCACCACAGCAGCGTTGGCTCGGTAGGGCTAACCAGGGTCCTTTCCAATAGATTCAGTCACGTTCTCTTTAAGTGAAAAGGTGCCCTTTTTACATAGTTACTGAGGCCCTATCTACACTTACCTTCCGGATTCGGCAGCAGTCGACAGGAGATATGCAAGTGACATAAATCACTTGCGTATCTCCCGTTGACTTCGTGGCGTCTCCTCTCTGCGCCATCCATACTGCGCGCTACACAACTTACCGGGGTGGTTTTCCTGCATCGCTTGCTGGATCGACTGAGCGGGTCTACACAGACCACTCAGTTGATCCAGAGCAATCGATCTGACGGCAGGGGTGTTTTATCACCATTTTTTTTAGTGGCTTGTGGTTCTTGCCTTGTCCTGTAAAGAAGAGCAGCATGTAGGATTGCTGCAACCTGTGGAGCTTTATCTTCCCCCAAAGCTGATCCCTGCTGCACTGTCTTTCTGTTTGCTCTGTATCTTTGAATCATTTCAGGCACCTTCCTTACAACACTTTTGTCAGCACAAACAGTCTAGTCATTTTCCTCTGTGTTGAAGCAAAACAAGCTGATTGATCCCTTCTGGCATTAAAATCTATGTGATCATATAGTTGGATTTGCATTATGCAGGTCATAGAACTTCACTCAGTGATTCTCCTACTGAGACCAACAAACTTGTGGTTGAAACACAGTGCATGTTTTTAGAAAGAAGCTTGATTTAAAGACTTCAAGTGATGGATAGTATATTACTTCCCTTCATAAGGTGTCCCATTGATTAACTACTCTTACTGTTTTTAAAAAAATTCACACTTTGTTTCCAGTTTGAATTCTTCTAACTTCAGTTTCTAACCCCTAACTTTTGTTCTGCTAGATTAAAGAACTTTCTAGTATTGGCTTTCTCCTCCCTGTGTATACTTGTAGACTGTGGTCACATCGCTTTTTCATTTCAAATCATGGGTCTGACCCATGGGTTTTGTCTGAAGACCGGAGATTATCAGGATAAACGAGTATCACCTGGTAGCATTGATTGCATAATTCGATGACTAGTAATCTGGCTAGAACATCATACAGTCTTGCACCATTCCAGTTTCAAAGTCTTCTTACTTGACATTAAGTAAAGTGCCTGACTTCTTATCTCTATAAGAGCCACCATACTCATTCACAGCAGAGCAGAAATTCTGGTGTGGAGCATGCAGATTGATTAATTGTGTAATACACCTGCCTCTTTTCATGCATAGGTCAGATAGTGTGCTGTGAATGAAGTGCAGGACAGCATATTGAACTGTCAGCATACCCATAGTGGATAAAAATCATAGTTTTCTTAAGATTTTATTTCCATGTTAATTCTTTACTTCCTATTTTATAGTCTTAAATTACTGAAGCTGGTGCACTCATTTTGGTTAGCTTCCTGTTTCAGACTTTACATAGACTTTTTCTTCTAAGAATTTTTGCACTTAAAATGCTTGTCTGTGCTGGGAAAAGAAAAATCTGGAGTCTCAGTGACATATGTACTGTGTGCCAACACCAAGTCAGACATTAAATTGATAAGCAAATAGGCTATGCTATATTCACATCCAACATTACCTTCCCATATATTGAACTTCCACAAGTCAAAATAGCTGAAATGATTTGACCCGCTTATACTCCTCCATCAGGGTTTGCAGTCTGAAGTCAATGGGATTTAAGGTTTTTTAGAAAAATTAAATTTTTAGATACCTAAATATGGGTTTAAGAACCTAGGCTCCTGCTTTTGGAAATTAGCCTGTGTATTAGTTAATAACTTTGTTAAATGGATCAGAAGTCTAAATAACCTCTTCACTGTTAACATGGACCAATTTTGTTTTCAAGTGACAGATTTTGACACTAATGCTTGTAATAATTCCACCCCTCATGCTGCTGGCATTTATGCACATGCTTAACTTTAAGTACATTGATAGTCCCACTGAAGCCATTGGTACAAAGCCTGTAGGTGAAGTTATTTTAAGCGTTTGCAGAATCCAGACTTTCATTTTCATTATTCAGTGGTTTTTGCCTGTAGCAGTTGTGTAAAATTCCAGTGATGCTGTACAAGTAGTGACATTTAGAAAAACTGCACTGATGATTTAGTTCATTTCAAAATTTTAATCTAAAATTGCAGGAGCACAGATTTTAAAATTAGTTTTACAAAGCCTCAACCTGATTTAAATCAGTGACTTTTTAGAAATAATCCAATGGTTTAAATCACCTTGACTTTATATTATTCCACCCTGAGAATAGCTAAATATTGAACTGACATGTTCCCTATTCAGTCCAGCCTATGCTCTTAGTTAGGCAGGGGCCTGTGTGGAACAAGTGTGTGGCTGTCATTAAAGATGGTATCATAATCCATATGCACAAAGGGGTGGAGGTCCAGTTGTGCAGGCATTCCCTGTCTTTCGAGTGCTTCACTATCCAGCTTGATCTTTTAGTGTAGACTCTTCAGTATGGAATTATTTAAGATTTTGAATTTTTTTGTAGAGGAGAATAAGTGGATGAAATTGTAGGACCAAGTAGGGAGAGGTTGGGAAAGGTGAGAGAGAGAGGCCACAGGTCTGGCGGCAGAAGTCAGTGATGGGAGAAAGGTAGACCTGACATTCTAGGGTAGTAAATCCCTGAATGTTTCTTGGACTGTGGAGCAAATTGCACATACAGGTCTGTCACCCCGTTACTGGTTTTTTAGATCTGTGTTGAATCCTTACAGGGCTCCCTCTGCTGGCTCTTGTAGCCACAGTGAACAATATTCCCAGAGTGTATGTCTTCATGCTGGTGCCTAGAATAGGCAGTGAGGGAAACTGCTGACAGAACTAGTAGGGACCGAAACATTGCCAAGATTCTGGGGATATTACAAACACTCTGGACAAGTAAAAAGAAACAAAGCTAAAACATCTTTAGTCTTGTTAAACATCTGCTTTGTCAGTTATAGTAGTAGGTTCCGATCAAGTGAGGTCTCCCTGTGCCTGGCTCAAAATCAGTGAGGTTTCCCTGGGTGTCCCTCCCTTACTAATTCACTTGGATGTTTAAGTGACAGTGGCATGCTGTATGAAACCCCAAGGAAGATCTTTGTCCCAAGGAGTTTGTGACTTACCCAGAAAACATTTTGCTCATTAAATGTACTGGCTAATCCAGCTTAGTGAATGCTTCTTAAAGTAAGTGGGTTAATATGGGTAGGCTTCACAGAAAATGTTTTGTTTTGTTTTTAAAGGAGGGATTTGAATGGAGAGAAGCTAGTGATTTTGACCAGCAGGGATGGAAGAGTCAAAGGAGGTGGCAAGGAGTGAGGAGCAAAAAGCATAAAGAACAGTACAGTGTCATCTCAATTCAGTGAAACCTACTAGAATCTTGAGCTATCTAAAGTGTGGAAACGGATTCCTGTACCTTTCAGCACACTGCCTGCTGGCAGGAATGAGGCAGGCAGAGTGGCACGGTTCCGAATTTAAACTTCCAGCCTTCATTTTGGTTTCAGTCTGACAGCCTTGAGCACATCCCTCTAATAAAGAGGTTCCCAAATGGCAGTCCATGGGAGTCTCTTACAGAGGCGGTCTGAAGGCAGGCTGGTCACATGATGCTAATTTCTAGCTTCTACCTTCTAAACTGTATTTAAAGGCTGTTAAAAATACATCCAATCCTTTCTTAGTATCTTCCATATGAGCAATTGCTTAGTTGCCACAATCAATATAGTACATAGAAGCCTAGAAGATTAGAGTTGGAAGGGACCTCAGGAGGTCATCTGGTCCAACCCCCTGCTCAAAGCAGGACCAACCCCAACTAAATCATTCCAGCCAGGGCTTTGTCAAGCTAGGCCTTAAAAACCTCTAAGGATGGAGATTCTACCGCCTCCCTAGGTAACCCATTCCAGTGCTTCACCACTCTCCTAAGGAAAAAGTTTTTCTTAATGTCAACCTAGACCTCCCCACTGCAACTTGAGACCATTGCTCCTTGTTCTGTCATCTGCCACCACTGAGAACAGCCTAGTTCCATCCTCTCTGGAACCCGCTTTCAAGTAATTGAAGGCTGCTATCAAACCCCTCCCCCCATTTTTCTCTTTTGCAGACTAAACAAGCCAAGTTCTCTCAGCCTCTTCTCATAAGTCATGTGCTCCAGCCCCCAGTCATCCACTGGACTCTCTGCAATTTGTCCATATCCTTCCTGTAGTGGAAGACCCAAAACTGGACTCAGTACTCCAGTTGCGGCCTCACCAGTGCCAAATAAAGGGGAATAATCACTTCCCTCAGTCTGCTGGCAATGTTCCTACTAATGCAGCCCAATATGCCATTAGCCTTATTCTTATTAGCACACCGTTGACTCATATCCAGCTTCTTGTCCACTGTAACCAGTAGGTCCTTTTCTGCAGAACTGCTGCTTAGCCAGTCGGTCCTCATTCTTTAGCACTGCATGGGATTCTTCTGTCCTAAGTGCAGGACTCTACACGTGTCATTGTTGTACCTCATCAGATATCTTTTGGCCCAATCGTCAATTTGTCTAGGTCATTCTGTACTCATTCCTACCCTCCAGCATATCTGCCACTCCCCTCATTTTAATGTCATCTGCAATCCTGCTGAGGGTGCAATCCACCCCATCCTCCAGATCATTAATGAAGATGTTGAATAAAACCAGCCCCACGACTGACCCCTGGGGCACTCCGTTTGATACCAGCTGCCAACTGGACATATATATCTGTAAAGAAATAAATGACTATTTTAATAGTATGTGCTTGTTCCCTCCATTGGTTAAGAAATTTATTTTATTCTGCTGCCCAAAAGGTATTTTTTTTGGCGGGGATCAGTATCACCAATACTGCCTGACACACTTTTTGGTCCCTTTTCTATTTTAGTGGAAAGCCTTAGAAATCCAGTAAACGCTTGCTGCACATCTTCCATGACAGTTTGGCTTACAGCTGCTTCATTCCATATGTTTAATAAAATGCCAGCCATTATGCTACAATCTACTAAAGATGTGGTAGCAGGTAGTGGGACATGGAGGGACTTGAGGGGAGGCGGAGCACATGGTAGATAAGCTGTACATGTGTTCCTAGTGCCATGCCATGGCCAAAAGCGCTAATGGATGTATAAACAGAGGAACCTCAGGCAGGAGTAGGGGGTTACAATACATCTGTATTTGGCACTAGTGTGACTATTACTCAAATGTTATGTCCAATTCTGGTGTCCACAATTCAAGGAGGATGTTAATAAATTGGACAGGATTCCAGGAAGAGCCAAGAAAATGATTAAAGGAATGGAACACATTGAGCTCTTTCAGTCTATCACTACAATCTGTGTAGCTAAAACAGAAGGTTAAGGGGTAACTTGATAAATCTTTATGTATCTACATGGGGAACAGAAATTTGATAATGGGCTCTTCAGTCTAGTAAACAAGATCCAATGGCTAGAAGTTGAAGTTAAACAACTTCAGACTGGATATAAGATGTGTATATTTTTTAGCAGAGAGGGTAATTAAACATTGGAACATTTTATCAAGCGTTGTGGTAGATTCTCCATCACAGGAAATCTCTAAAATGAAGTTTGGATGCTTTTCTAAAAGATATGGCTAATTCAACCAGGAATTAATTCAGGAAAGGCTTATGGCATGTACAGGAGGTCAGACTAGGTGATCACAATGGTCCCTTCTGGCCTGATAATCTATGGAAACCACCAATGGGACATCCCTGAGACATTCTTTAAGATGTGGTCCATGCAATGAAAAAATATTGCCCTCCCCTTTCTTGTTGGCTGCTCTCTTCAGTTTGTTCCTTGAGATGGAAGTATCAGTCTTTTGTGTGTAGCTTTATTTTTATAAATCATAATTCCCAGTTCAGGAATAACTAAGTCTGAAACATCTCTCGCGCACAATGCAGACAAGACTGTGTTTCCCTTACAATATTAAACTGTCTGTCAACTACACAGGTTTCTGGATAATCGACTGTTTGCAACTTGCTCTGATGACACTACAATAGCACTTTGGGATCTGAGAAAGCTAAACACAAAAGTGTGCACTTTACATGGTCACACAAGCTGGGTGAAGAATATTGAGTATGACACCAATACCAGACTACTAGTAACATCAGGATTTGATGGCAATGTGATCATTTGGGACACCAACAGGTATGTGAATATTGGTGATGTAAAGCCATTAAATGTAGGAATGGTGATAGGGACCTTTTAAATAGATTCATCTTGAATGAAATCCTACTGCTCTGAATGGAAACTTAATAAATTCTTAAATACTGCCACTAATCACTCATCAATCTATGGTGACTGTCAAGAATTAGGACTGCCTTATTGCGATGATGATTTAGCAACTAAAAGGAGGTGAGATTGAAATGCCAAAAAGTAATTTTTCAAAGCTGAAAATGTGTTGTATCACTCTAGAAGTACAAGCATACAAGTTGGGCATTCCCACCCCCTCCATTTAAAGTCCAGTTTAAATGAGATCCACAAGAGAATGTACAAATAGTCAATGGGACAGGCGGAGTGCTCAGTGCTCTTTGAAAATCAGCTCACCTGCTGATTAATTAAACTGTGGATTTAAGAGTCTAATTTTAGGCTCCTGATTTTGCCAGTGTTGGCCCTAATCATCGCTCTCGTTTTTCACTGTCCAGGTGTACCGAAGAAGGATGTCCTCACAAGAAGTTTTTTCACACCCGTTTTCTCATGAGGATGAGACTGACACCAGACTGTTCAAAAATGTTGATCTCCACTTCCTCTGGGTATCTTCTGATTTTGCATGACCTTGATTTAACCAAGTCTTTAGAGGTTGGCAGCTATCCAATATTAAGAGCCAGAAGAACTACGTCAAGTTCAGGTGATTTCTGGTTGGTAAAAAATCTATACATCGTGATCCATTTGATGAAGGTATTTATATACTATTCCCTTGGAAGAGTAGCTAAGAAGATTCTAGAGGGCAAGCAGCACTATGATAGCTATTTTATCTTATTCAGGAGTGACTCTGGTCTGTACTATTGGTACATGATGGGTTCCCTGGTACTGAGTGATATTAAACATCCTGGGTGACTTTTGATATCCAGGCTCTAAGGCCTGGTCTACACTAGAAAATTAGGTCAATTTAACTATGTTGCTCAGCGATGTGAAAAATCCATACTCCGAGCTTTGTAATTACACAGAGCTAAGTCCCAGTGCAGACAGCATTTGATGAGTCAAACAACATTCTTCCATGGACCTAACTCCCACCTCTCTGGGGGAATCCTTCCCATTGGCATAGGTAATGTCTACACTGAAGCACTGCAGCAGCGCCGCTACAGCGTTTTAAGTGTCAATAAGCCTGAATGGGGTGCCACCAGAGAGGGCTCAAACTGAAATCAATTATGTGGGTGACTTTCCTATTGGTCTGTAACATTATGGGTGCTATAGGATGCTTAATAGCAGGATACAAATTGCTCAGCAGTAGGAAATTCTGTGGTTTGTGTTTCATTTTGCCACATTGCAAGAACTTAACAAAATAGTCCTCAAAATTAAAAATATACTCTGCTAACTCCTTTCTGGTTTGGTGCCAGTCACTTTTATCTGATCAGAGTTACTGTAGGCTGCTCAGTCAGCAAGACAAGGCAACCTACTAAACATGCGATTCTGCGGTGAAAAGAGACTTTAAAAATGGCAGCATGGAGCTTCATGTTATTCTTAGAAAATTTGGTCTAGTTACTAGTGAACAGAGCAGATCGTTTCTAATTGCTATCTGCCGGTCACACAGACTCTTCCTGAAATCCAAGTTGAATTCTGTTGTTTGACTCTTCAGCACCAGTGGCAAAGATGCTGGTCAGACTCTGGCCAGAGTTACACCCCTGCAGCCTCAGTCTAAATGGAGTTGCACAAGTGTGAATGAGGGAGGGATTTATCTTTCAGCATCCATTAGTAAAGAAGCATAAGTAGGAGAGAACCCAACTCCTGACTCTTAGATCCCAGGCTGAGTTTGTAGTACTGGCAGTTAGTTTACTTGTAACATGGAGTCATAATGGTACTTCTAGGGTCATGTTTTAGAGCAGAGCTACACTTGAAATTGAAAAGAGTGCAATTTGTAGGGGCTTCGTCTTCCTTTGTAACTTAACAGTAGCTTATTTGGGGGATAGAAGTAGTGGTTTGAGGTTCAGTTGCTGATTGTGGTTTAAGGCACTTCTTGGGAAAGCACTCTCTTCGTTAGCGACATGTTTGATTAGGGCTTTGCTGGTTCACATTCACAGGCGATTAAAATGAGGTACATACAAAGCAAAAGAGCTTAGCCCATCTGTCAGGTTTACATGGCTGTTGTTCTGGTTTCAGACATGACAGCTACCAGTTCATCTGGTCCTAGAGGCATGGGTTCACCCTGTCACCAGAACGATTCTGGTCTGTTGTCCGAGAAACACATGTCGCGACCCTCCCAACGAGAAGGTATGTTAAGACAAGAATAAAACACGTATATTCTCATGAATAAGTGGGTCCAGTGAGTAGCCAAAATGTAGATGTGAATAAATAGTGTGTAACTTAAGTTTTATATACTTCCCTACCTTTTATTGCTTAGACTACTTTGAAAATCTTATTAAGCTTTATATAAAATCAGTACCACATATCACCACAATGTAGAATGATGATGTCTGGAGTTCTGATTTTGTTGCTTTCAGATTTCAAGAGAGAAACAAGACGCTCGTTTTGCATTTTATATTAATGCAGAAGATGTGGACAAATTGAAGAGTCTGGAGGGGAGAGGCAAAAATAGAAAGTTTAGAAAACATGACCTATGAGGAGAGAGTGAAAAAATTACCATGTTTCTGCCTAGAGAAGAAAAGGCAGAAGGGGAGCAAGTCTTAAAATACAGTAGAACTTCAGAGTTACGAACACCTCAGGACTGGAGGTTGATCATAAATCTGAAATGTTTGTACCTCTGAACAAAACATTATTGTGCTTTCAAAAGTTTACAACTGAACATTGACTTAATATAGCTTTGAAACTTCACTATGCAGAAGAAAATTGCTGCTTTTACCCATATTAATGTAAATCAAACAAGCAATGAAGCGGTTTCCTTAACTTGTCAAATCTTTTAAACTTTCCCATGATTTTTTTAGCAGTTTGTTTAACACAGTACTGTATTTGTGTGTTTTTTGTCTATGCTGCTGCCTGGTTGCGTACTTCCAGCTCCAAATGAGGTGTGTGGTTGACAGATCAGTTTGTAACTCTGGTGTTCTTCTGTATGTAAAAGGTTGTTATAAAAATCATTTGTTCTCCTTGTCTGCTAAAGGAAAGACAAGAAATAATCGACTTGATCTGCAGCAAGAAGCTTGAGGGTACATGTTAAGGAAAACTTCGTAATTCTAAGGATATGTAAGCACTGGAATAGAGTACCAAGGGAGGTTGTGACATCCCAGTCTTTAGGGGTTTTTAAGAACAGGTTAGACAAACATCTGACAGATGTCCTGCTTCAGTGCAGGGGATGGGACTAGATGATCTCGTGAGGTTCCTTCTAGTCCTACATTTCTACGGTATAAGTACTTCTATGCATGTGATGAAATCACAATTATTTTTTATTGTGTAGTGTTTCTCAGTGCTGTTTATTCACTTGAGTAGTGAATTGCTAGAGGAAGAAATACAGCTTTTTAGTAAATGGAACAGTTTTCAAAGAGTTTACACTTGGAAAAGTGTGTAAAAATAGCACTTTTACTCAATAGAACTACTCCCTGCTGCTTTTTTGTTCCATTTCTTCTGTTTGCTTCAGTGACAGAAAATAACATTTACTGCTTCTGTTAGCTATGCTGAGCCAATCCAGTAGGGAGTGAGACTGATTCTATTCATCCTTGGGCATCAATAGAATTGACCATGAAATTCCTGTTATAGGGCAGTTATAGACCTCTACAAACCTATTAAAGTGGGAGAGACAAAGTAGTTTCATGCTTCACACACTGGTCTGGGACTCAGGAGAGACTCTGCTCTGCCAGAGACTGTGTGAGATCTTAGGCAAGTCACTAAATGTTTGTGTGTATCATGGAAATGTAGGGCTGGAGGGGCCTCAGGGCCAACTAGTCCAGCCCCACCACACCGAGGCAGAACCAAGTATATCTAGACCATCCTTGACATGTTTGTCCAACCTGTTCTTAAGACCTCCCATCATGGGGGTTCCATACCCGCCCTTGGAAGCCCATTCCAGAGTTTAACTAGAAAGTTTCTCCTAATATCTAACCTACATCATCTTTGCTGCAGATTAAGCCTGTTACTTGTTCTATCTTCAGTAGACATGGAGAACAGTTGGTCATAATCCTCTGTGTAACAACCCATAACTTAATATTTGAAGACAACCCCTCTCCCCTTCCAATCAGTCATCTTGACTTAGGACTAAACATGTCCAGGTTTTAACCTTTCCTCACTGGTCAGGTTTCCTAAACCTTTTATCATTTTTTGTTGCTGTCCTCTGAACTCTCTCCAGTTTGTCCATATTTTTTCTAAAGTGTGGTGCCCAGAATTGGACATTTTGTTCCAGCTGAGGCCTCCCCAGTGCCAAGTAGAGCGGGACAATTATCTCCTGTGTCTTATAACAATCCTGTTATTGCATCCCAGACTGTTAGTAGCCTTTTTCACAACTGTATCAATTGGTGATTCATATTCGCTTTGTGATCCACTATAACTTCCGGGTCCCTTTCAGCTGTACTGCTATCTAGCCAGTTGTTCCCCATTTTGTATTCATGCATTTGATTTGTAGTTCCTAAATGTAGAATTTTGGATTTTTCTTCATTGAATTTCATCTCTTTGATTTCAGACTAAATCTTGAATTTGTCACGGTCATTTTGAATTCTTATCCTCTCCTCCAAAGTGCTTGCAACCCCCCTCCCAACTTGGTGTCATCTGCAATTTTACACACATACTCTCCACTCCATTATCCAAGTCATTAATGAAAATGGTAAATAGAACCAGGCCTAGGATTACCCTTGTGGTATCCCATTACAAACGTCCCGCCCAGCTTGACAGAGCAGTTATCAATGGCTCCCTTTGAGTATGGTCTTGCAAACAGTTAGGTGTGCACCTTTTAATAAATTAATCTAGCCCACATTTCCCTGGTTTGCTTATGAAAATGTCATGACTAGATGGTATCAAAAGCCTTGCTCAAATCAAGATATATCATGTCTGTTGCTTACCTCTATCCACTAGGCCAGTTACCCTATCATGAAGGAAAGTAGGTTGGTTTGGCATGATTTGGTTTTGACAAATCCATATTGGCTATTGCTGATTACCCTGTTATTCTCTAGGTGCTTACAAACAGATTATTTAATAAGTTGTTCCATTATCTTTCCATTATCAGTTCATCTGCATAATAGGGATAGTGTTGAAGATAAAATCACTGATGATTGTGTGGTGCTCAAATGTTATGGTGATTGGAGGGTTGGTTATTTGATTACCTAAGCATGAGGGCAGAATCTGCCTGCAGAACCTTTTAGTGGTGGTGATCAACAAAAAGGAAAGAATGCAGTTCGAGACTCCGATCCCAGGGTGAGTGAGTCTGCAAGGCTCACAATAATATAAACCTTGTTTACTTGTCAACCGAGCAAGGTTGATACAGGAAGTCACTCCTTACAATGTGCATTTTAATGTTACTGTAGAACTGTGTTCTTCAAAAAATGTCTTGCAATGACAATGACATCTGTGTGATATCCTCTATCTTTGCTTTGTCTTAATGTCATCTGAGATGGGTTCTCACAGACTTCTTGAAAGATAAATGGTCAGAGCATATGACATGGAATCAGGACTCTGGAGTTCTTGCTGCTCTGCTACTGACTAAGGCTGGGTCTACACTGTCACATCGATTGCTCTGGATTGACTGAGCGGTCTGTATAGACACGCTCAGTCAATCCAGGAAGCGACGCAGGAAAACCACCCTCGTAAGCAGAGTAGCGCTGCGTCGAAGGGAGCGCTGATCCCTTTGATGCAGCGAAGTATGGACGCCACGCGGAGGAGACGCTGCAAAGTGTCCTGATTTACATCACTTGCGTATCTCCTGTCGACTGCCACCGAATCGCCAAGGTAAATGTAGACCAGGCCTAATTGTACCCTTTAGCAAGTTACATAATCTCTCCCTCAGTTTACTTATCTGTGGAACTGATACAGATACTTTAGGGTGGTTAGGTTGTATGTTAAAGCACTTAATCTCTTACAATGTGATGTAAGTTTCAGATATTTATTTTTCATTTGGTTGCCTTTTACAATGTAGAGTTTGGCCAACAGTGAAAAGAGAAAGGAATTATGTAGTGAGGCTGTGTGACTTACGGTTGATATCTCCCTCCTAGGTGGGTCTCCACGAAATAGTCTTGAGGTTTTAACACCCGAAGTTCCTGGAGAAAGGGACCGTGGTAACTGCATTACGTCGCTGCAGCTCCATCCGAAAGGATGGGCTACGCTTCTTCGGTGCTCAAGTAACACAGATGACCAGGAGGTAAAGAAAACATGACACATACTTAAAATCGTAGTACTTAGAGTAAGAAGGATCACATCTTAGAGCTGCATATCAAATATCTTAATTGCAGGGAAATGTGGATTTTGCATCTCCCTGCTTGACAGAGGGTTAGCTTTTTCTGGTTACAATGCACTGTTTGGGACTGAATTATGAATAAGGTGACTAGTTGGTATCCAACTTATGCCATTTTCCTAACCTTTGTATTGGCATCTTTAGGAACGGTATGAACCGAATAGTAATGTGGGGGATCACCTGATTTTCCTGACCATCACAGCATACCTGTCTCCAGGAGATTTGCAGTTTGAATGTTTGTGCCCTTCAATTTGTTGCATAGCATGCATGCGAGAGCAAGTGATTGGCTAGGCAGCCTGCCTTTCACTCTGAATGCGTCCAGTAAGGACACAATCAAGGAAGAGGAGTTTGATCAGAGTGTTTTTCATTCTGACAATCTGGAAGAGAGACTGCAGTTTCTCACAGGGACTTCAGGCTAGGCTACTACGATGTGCTGTAGATACAGGAAAGCTGAGCCAGAGTGCTCCGGTGAGCTTCAGAGGACAGTCCGAAGTTAGATCATAGCGTACCACCTCTTCTCTTCCATTCCGGATATTTTGCAGGGAAGAAGCTTGTGCTAGCAAGTTTAATTACTGACAGACAGTACGTATGTGCTACCTCGTATTCCATGTGTAACTCATCACCAAAGACCAGGATGACCATGTGTTTTTTGTTTTTTTTTTCCCAATGCAGTTTTGCCTCCAGGCTTTTGCTGGAGAAAACCACGCCTGCAAATGAAGAAGCTTGTCTAAAAATTCTTAGACGTGTCAGATTGCACCATGGTTCTGAGTAATTGTGCAGACATGAAAGCCTTAAGGACTGTTCGTAATAGAACAGAGTGTTTGCATACGCAGTATTTGTAAGCACAGTACTTGGCTAAGCCAGCAGTCTGATTACTTACCAACCAAGAAAACTTGTTGGCTGTCCTAAGTGTTCGACAGCAGCTGTTCCTAAATATCCTCGTACATGCAAATCTGAGCACCTGTTGGAGGTTATCAAGATTCTGCTTATAAAGAGAGGCTTGTGTGCATTGCTGTAAGGAATTTGATGTAACACAGCTGGCCCCTTTGTAGAATATCTGTGGATCAGTGAATACCCTTCCAGAGAGACTTCGATGTTAGAACAAACATCTTGATGTAAAAACATTTTCGTCGAGTTTAGGGCCAGAAAGGGATCATTTGATAATCTTGTCTGATCTCCAGTATATCACAGGCCATTTAACCTTTACCCAGTTACTCCTGTGTTTAGCAGTTACTCTTGTGTTAAAACAGGTTTTCCATGAAGCATCCAGTCTTTATAATCAGCTGCAGAACATACAGAGCTGTCATTTGTGATCTTTGGATTCAGTCCCGTAATGACCTTTCTCATCGTTGAAATGGCATAAGTAAAATTGTCCCTGAAATCCCATTGTTCTAGGGTTATGCTAGAGCTTACCTGAGCAGTGTGCTAGGAGAGCAAGGGTTGCTTTCTAAGAACAAAAAGACTTATTGCTGATAACACTTGCCAGTGATAAACCAGCGTTGTTAAGCTACCTCTGATACGTTTTGTTTTAAATGGCTTTGTTCCATACCATTGCAACTTTCACCTTCTGCATGTGTCTTGCAAAGTAATTATTGGAAGTTTGACGGGCTTACATTGAGATGACAGTGATTAGTCAGTGAATTACAATCAAGCCATTGTAAGATGCATTGTGTTATTTAACACTAGAAGGAAAGTACTTTCTGAAAATGCAGTAACTGAGTTTCTTTGGCTTATTCAATGCGTGCGGCCTTCATGTAACTTTGCAAGAAACACGTTTCTAACTAGGGTACTTAGCTGCCTTGTTCTTTCCTGTGGACATTTACATAAAGAATTGGACTCCAATACCCACATTAAGACTCTCATTGAAAGATTGTTTCCAGTTGCTTTCCCAGCTTTGCAGCTAGAAACCTTGAACATATGACCAAGCTTATGTCACAGTGGGTTAAACTCCAGCTTGTCACAGAGTCATGACTTGGGTCAGTTCAGTATAGTGAATTGTTCCTCTTCCGTGTCTGTTGATTAATTAAACTAAAGGTAGTTTCTACACCCTCTGCATGGGTACAGCCTGCTTGTGGATGATCATGTGGGTGCATCAATAGATTAATCTTGAGGATAATGGAGTACCCTTCTCATTGTTTGTTTCCAGAGGGATACCAACCTCTTACCTTCTGTTAAAGCATAACCTTTTCCTCAGTTTCATGAGGAGTAGGATACAAAACTTGGACAGATTGAGATCTAATAATGTTGCTATATAGTTGTGGGTTTTTTTACAAATATTGGCATTTCTACCTGAGCATCTTGTACCGTGTCCTCCAATCTTACCAGCACTTCAGTGAATTGATGCAAAAAGTGAAATTCACATTCTAAATGTAAAGATTTTTATGTGAAGTATGCTACAAATTTGCGTTTGAATAGAAGTGACTTCAGAGCATTGGTAAAATTATTTTACACTCTTTTGCGTTAATATCTGATTTGTTTTCACAATTTAAGTCTGTCTTGCAAAAATGTGAGTACATGCTTACTTTAACTACATGAGTAGTGCCATTTGAGTTCAGTGAGATTGCTCATATGAATAGAGTCACATGTGCATACGACTTTTCAGAATCAATGCCTTAAATGTGAACTGCGGTGAGCTGTTTAGTAGCTCAACAAAACAAAAGATACCACCTGGACCTCTCCCAGCCTTAATCCCAAAGTGCCAGAGTGGTGTTTTCTCTAGTTATTTGTTTAGCGGTAGTTTGAGAAGCACGTAATATGAATGAATGTCTTTTCCCAGGATAAAATTCCTAGATCTCAAACATTTGGATTAATGTCGGCTGGGACAAATGTACATACCTACATACTGGCAGTGACCTTCCTCCAAAAGCTTTCTCTATTTTCTTCTGTGTGTTTTTTCCGATTTGTGTTGGGGTTCAAACAGTGCAGACGTTCCAGTGACTAATCATGAGTCACTGCTATATCACAGTTCCATTTGATCCTCTATTTTCAGGAGTGTTTGCTATACTACAGTAAGTGTCTCTTCTAAACAGCAGCCTTGCATTTTACTTCCTTCAGTTAAATCAGATGTAGTATTTTTCAATGGTTTATTTTAGCAGAGACCTATCTGCTTCCACATTTAGATAAATCCTTTATCAATTTTACCTATTCAGTGTAATTAAAAGGAGAAAATGGCTTGTGGGCTGTTCTATTTTAAATAGCTCACAGCAGTAAGTGGCATCAAAAGGAGAGAGAAGAAAAGTGTTGGGTTTTGTTCCCATGTTAAACTTGCTTCACATATGGGGGGCAAATGAATAACTGGGGGCTCATTGTGTACATGGGTAAATATAACTTTCCTCTCTCTCCATGTCTAGTGGACCTGTGTCTACGAATTCCAAGAAGGAGCCCCAGTGCGTCCTGTCTCCCCTCGTTGTTCTCTCCGATTGACTCACTGCATTGAAGAAGCCAATGTAGGCCGGGGTTACATCAAAGAACTTTGTTTTAGCCCTGACGGTCGAATGATCTCCTCCCCGCACGGCTACGGGATCCGCTTGTTGGGGTTTGACACGCAGTGCAGTGAACTTGTTGACTGTTTGCCCAAAGAAGCTGGACCCTTACAGGAAATCCGCTCTCTGTATTCACACAACGATGTGGTCCTGACGACCAAGTTTTCTCCAACACACTGTCAGATTGCCTCAGGGTGCCTTAGTGGACGTGTTTCCTTATATCAGCCAAAGTTCTAGGCACATCTTGCATCAACAGCAACTTCACAGATGTTTGTTTTTATAATTACTTCAGTTTGGTTGAAGTGTGTTCTTTTAAAAAAAAAAAAAAAAATCTTGTGAACATGGAGAAGCTCGTGAGGACTGTGGTCTGTGAACAGAATGATGAAACGAGTAGTCCAGCGCTGTATGCATTCTGACATGACGAGTTGGGCGCTGTGCATGCTCAGTTCAGCCTTCCGTGCAAACCTCTGCTCCTGGTGATCCAGTGCCACCCATTTCCAGGCGTTCTGGTTGGGTAGGCATCCCAGTAGCACTTGTTGGTCTTTCAGCGTGACTTAGGGTGGATGATTTGCAAGATGACTCACTAGGGCTGGGGGAATAGTCACACCAACAAAGCCCATGCATTTCCTGCTGGTACGATCTTTCCTTGCCACGAAGGAGCTGCACTTCCTGACATCCTCTCACTTGGCCTCTTATTGCTGTAACTTTGCTCTGCAACGATTAGGTAATGGATCTGTTCTCCTGCATTCTAGATTAGTTTTCCCACAAAGAAGAAAAACACTTTGCTTTCACAATATAATGAAATCGGTTCTTTGTGACTGACTAGAAAAATGTTGTTGTCACCTTTCTGTAAAGTTTTGCTATAGTTAAATTGCTTAGCCTATTTTCCTTAATGTGCATATATTGTGTTCATTGCCAGATGGTGAAAGGTCAGGGTGGAGACGCAGCTGCATTTCCTCAGTGAATTCAGTAGGAAGACATTGCCCCATTGACCAGGGAAATGAGAGTTGATCATTGCAAAGGAGCTGTTCAGAATGTTGTTTGGCATAAAGTGACAAGTTAAAAATGTCCCCGGTGAAATAAGTTGTGCCGCACACACTAAAATTTCTCATTGCGACCCTTTATTGTAGGAAGCTTTCTACATTAATAAAAAATCTTAAGCACATTTTGTTTTGAAACTTAAGAAATGCTACACTTTAAGTTTCCCTTTGTGTTACCAACGCTGATCTGCATAATAAAATAGCCTTTCATAACATGTATGGCTCTTAACCACCACCTTTGCAAAAGATTTAGCCTGCAGCGAGTGTGCTGTTATTCTGCCAAATGAAACAGTCCTTCAAATTAAGTTGTCCGTCTGGAACAGAGCAAAACATATATGTAATTATCTGGATTCAACTGGATTTTTCAGCAGCAAGAAGAAGACACAGATATAACTACTCAGATTCACTTATCCGCAGTGTAGTTTATCCTTCTGAACATACAGTTACTTCAGTATAATCACAAGGATGTAATGTTCTGAATGTCATTTTTTATCTGCAGAAAAAAGATATAGTCCTCTAGTGGCTCAACACCCCACACAGTGTGTACGTGGATGGATGTATAATTTCATAGTATGGGTGGAAAGCAAATGAATAATTGTATTTAAAATTTGGAATACCTGTTGCATAAAATTAGGAACTAAATTTCTCAAGACTTGACAAGTGCATAGACTATCATTAAGGAGGAGATGAACATGGCTTCCTAGTAATCACTCGAGTGAAGGTACAGAGCTGCTGAAGGTAGCAAATCTTTCTATACGCTCTTATTGGGGGAAATCGGCTCAGCTACAGAAATAACTAGTTTAAAAAGCCTTTTTTTAAAACTTGCAGTCAGTTTAAATGTACAGAATTGGGACGTTACACTAGGAACTGCCAGTAAAGACTTCCTAGGCTCGTCTGTCTCTGTTCACTTTAATACTTAGCTTATCCATGACGCTTTAAATGAAATACACTCATGGGACTTATGCTTTGATTTGGACTCAGTGAAATGGGGGAGTTTTGTCTGAATGAATCTTGAACAAAAAATTGTCTGCAGAAGGCACTATAGGTTCAGGGTAGAAAATTAAATGGTGACCAAATCCAGCAAATGAAAATTTGGAAGCTTGGCCATCAGTTGGTTCACTCCATGAGTAACACCCTCTGTACACCTCATGGGAAGGGATCAATGGAATTCACTTTTAAAAGTGCATCTAGTGCCTCATGGGAAAGTTTTGGAGAAACTGATTTAGGAAAGCTGTTTTTGCTGGCTCCTTTATTACTGAGGCTATTTGCGTGAACATTGGATCTTTGTTCTTTCTGGGAATGTTAATCTACTGCTTCTTCTGTTTGAAATGTATATTTGATTCCATAGCAACTAATTGTTTGAGAATTGATCACAAGCAACTGAATATGCAGCAGTTGAGAAAATTCCCTATTTCCACACACACTAATCCTTAGGTTTTTTTAATCCTGCTCTGTCCACCCCATTTCTCCTGCATCAAATAATTGCCTGTAGAACTCCTTCAGTATAATAGCCTCATGTTTTGAGACGGTGCAGTGGCTCTTAACCTAGTTATATTTTGCTCCATGAACTTATTTAAAGTACAGTGCTATCTCTTCGTCTTCTTACAGCAACTGACATACACAATTACGCCCCAAAATGAAAATACATACCTTTCAGTGTGACACTGAAGTGAAAACTGGGTATTGCATGGGCTCTTTCTTTATCACTGGAGCTATAGCCAGGAGCTTATCATAGCAATGACGGGAGATGTACAAGTAAGTGATCAAAGTATGTATCTCTTAGTGTCAAAAGTTTGTTTTAAAAATGAAACAGAATAGGCTTTGGGAGCAAAATCATTCTCTTTGACACACTCCTTCAGTGGAATATGCACTAGAAACAATCATTTAGGCACAAACCATTTTTCAGCATAAAGCAGAATGATCAAGTCAAATAGGAAGTTTCATTTTTCTTAAAGAAAAAGGCGATTGAGTGGGAGCCATGCTCCTAAATGGCAGTTTGTTATTCATCCTATAAAGTGACTTATCCAAAAAGCAAATTATTGAAATTAAAAATCCCATCCTTCAGCCTTCACCCATCTTTGTTGTGTATGTATTTTTGTATTATTGACACAGTCTGCAAATCCAATTTTCAGTCCACTTGGATTTGTAGAACGATAGGGAAAAATCTTGACTCCCCATCGGTGATGTGATTACAAATAATATTAAATGCTTCTGATCTGCAAAATAGCCAAAGCTTAAGTGGAGCTTACATCCGTCTAATTTGGAACCAGTTTTTAGGTGGTGAGACTTTTTGTATTTAAAAAAAAAAGGTGTACAGCGGAGCAGGAATATGCTGCTCTCTGTGTTTGGAAGGCAGAGCTGCTAGATATAAAGTGTGGTCTTGAAATGAACCATAGTGAAAGATTTAGTGCTCGCTGACCAAAAGATGGCAAATGGGGTTAAAGTTTGTATAGTCTTTTTAGTACCAAGTTAATTTTGAAAACCAGAATGACGAGGATTTTCTCAGCCAACTTGCACACACACAACTATTTTACTCATTAGGAATAATATATTCCTATAGAGTTATATAGGACCTGAATTCTCCAGCTTTTCTTTCTGTGGACCACTGAATAAGGAAAACCTCCCCCCCAAGGACCATCTCTCCTCCCAGCATCCCACTCTGCTACTCCTTGGCTTGTTAGGAGATTTGCTGCACAGATCTCTGTGAAAGAGGGGAAAAGCCTTTTGAATAGCTCTAAAGTGCTGTTTTCACAGTTTGAAGTGAATTCATTTGAAATGCAGAAAAGTTTCCTGAAGAGTTATTGCAGCTTTTTGTCATTTCTATTAAGACTATCGGAATTCCTTGAAATGAAATGCTGGTTTTGCATTTTTTTAAATTCTATGCCTGTTAATATGCACTGAGTATTGCTTTTTTAATTCTACCTCATGACATTCTTTTTAAAAGGTTATTGTTCTGAAACATTAGACACTAATTTTTCTGTATAAATAGAGAATTGTTCTGTTAAATAGATGACGTGTGGCATATCATATATTGCTACTATTTAAAATGCACAGCACCTGGCGTGACCAGCTAAACAGTTCTCCTTGGTCATCACTTTGAAAAGTGCAAGGCTGATGATAGAGGTTTCCATGTTTTGGGGTTTTGATCATGTTTTAGTGGTGCTTTGTAGTGTGTGTACAGTGTGTTGTAGGAGCAGATACATTTTTATATTAAGACCAATTCCGTCCACGTATGCTGTAAGAATGTTGCCTACTTTTCTGATTTACATTTTGCAATAAGTTGAATTAGAACGAGTAAATAATCTTAGGTTGTGATTATTTAACTATTCCTTTCCAATAATAGCTGGAAGTTTTCAGTGAAAGCTAATATATTTTATTTAAGTATAGTTAACAGTACTTTGACTTATGTTGTTCAGTGATGCATAACTGACTAGTTATAGGCCTTGCAGATGTATCTGAAAAATTTTTTCACCTTTTTTGTCTTTCTAAATCACATCATCTTGCCTTATTGAATTAACAAAGTGACTTGGTGTGAGCTTTGTACTTATTTTCCTAGATAGCAAAAAAGTTATATACACTTGCTTTGTGTTAAATTCTGGAAGATGAACAATAGCCTTCCACCCCAGTTCAATGAAAGGAGCAAAATGGGTTAACAAATAATAGCTAGACCCAGAATTAAATGTAAATTAAGGTAGTTTGTTTATACCAATATGTTCTTTTTATCATCTTTTTGTATGGTATATTTTAGACCAGTCAAGTACTAAACCTATTGCTAAATTTTAAAGTATTTCTCAGAGTTAGTGATCTTAGCTGGACTGTGAAGTGTGCAATATGTTTTCTAAATGCATGGTTCATATTCATTAGTTACTGTAGTAAAGTGTAATTCTGCCATCTTCAGCATGACTGATAAGCAGAAGCAGATAAACTACGTAATTAAGATCTCCATAGGAATGTTGACTTTTTAGACGTGTTTAAGAAAGCCACGACTAGCGTATTTGAAGCCAGTCACACTTGTAATTGTCCAGTGACCATATTATTGAAGTGAAGTGCATTTTTCACATATTCCACTAGAGGTCAGTTTTAAATGATCAGAGTCATGTCAATGTTTTGGCAAAGAAAGAGGAATTAATGGAATGAAAAGGAAATGTACTTTTTAAAAAAAAAATGTACAGCTGAGTGAAAAGATGTAGCTGGCACGTCTAAAATATTGTTTTGGGGGTGGGGAGAATTGAGGGAAAGCAAAATATATCTAAAGAGACAAAGTAAAGGATTGAGGCCCAAAACTTGGCTTGCTTTGTTAATCTGAAATCTCCTAGACAAGATTTTTAAACCGTCTACACTGGAAAATGTGCTGCTGAAAACCAACAATTCTCGATTGATTCTACAATATTGTATTTATAGCAGAAGTGCAAATGCCCCCATTCCTTAAGGATGCCACAAATAATGCCAGTGCAGAAAGAGGTTTAGGTATTGCAAAGTAAAATTTGAAGTCTTTGCTGAGAAGAAGAGCTCTGCGAAATTCAGGCTCTTCACGACGAAACATTTGCCAAATGGGAAATTTAAAAAAAAACCTGGTTTCCAAGATTGAGAGAGTAGAAAGAAAAATGCCTGTGTCCTATCTTTTTTCTATAACTTTGATTGCGCCATTGAAAGGGGAAAAAACCATGATCTTAGTCAATGGTGCATTTCTGCTACAATGACATTGGTATTCAACAGGGTCTCCAAACAACTGGAAAAGTCTTATTTTAATACAAAAGCAAGTTGTGCAAGTAGAAAATTTTGAAACACTCACGGTTTCATAGTCAGAAGGTGTAGACTTTTAATACAATACATACCAAGTAGCAGAGCTGTTCTGAATATACTGTACTTGCTCCTATTCAGTAACTTGTACTGTTTGTGAACAGTTTCTCTTGCTTGCATAATAAATTAAACATTTAATAAAGCAATTCAGTGCATTTTTGAAAGTTGATAGGATGCATTTTTTTTTCTAAATGTTAGAAGCATGGAATATAACTAAACTTTTAACAGAGCCACATACCCTTTACTGCACTTATTGCTTCCTGTCCTAGCTACCGTTCCATCTTGAGAACCTTAACTTATTTTCCTAGTTATTTCATCTATTATACATGCAGTATTTTTTGTATATAGCATATAGATTCTCTTCTTTCCTGTAATCAGTCTGTTCTTGTGCTGCATGCTCTTTAGAATGGGAGCAGTCTATCCATGAAAGTCCAGAAAATACCCAGCATGGTCTGAGTACTATAAAATATGAAGGGCAATGCAGTTTCCTTTAATCCAGGGTTTGGAGTGGAAGGATGTTTATGTAAAAGAGGACCCTGGCCTACCGCTTTGAAAAGAGAAGGCCAACAATCCTGGTAAGAGAGAAAGGAGCGTTCTTCTCTCCATAAAGTTTGTCTAAAGAACTGCAAGGATCTAGGGGAAGGGATATGGAGCGAAGCCAGCTCAGGTGGAAGGGAAGATCATTCAGGGCAAAGCACAGGGAACTGCAGTGGGTTGGGCAGATGAGAATATGAAGATGGGTTCTTCAAGAGATTGCTCATGTCCATTCCATTATAGGTGTGTGCATGCCTCCGTGCATGGCTACCGGAACTTGTTTCCCCTTAGCAGATCCCGTAGGGCCAGCTCTGGTGTCCCCTGCAGTCCCGCACACATACCGCGGTATATGAAGCACTGCTGGCTCTACGCCCCCTCAGTCCCTTCTTTACGCCAACTTGGGTGGTGAGGACTGGGGGTGGGTTGTGGAATGGACATGAGCAACACATCTCAAAACAGGCAATAAGAAAATTAAGCTTCTTAAAGATGTTGATTAGATAGGTAAGACACACAATAGCAATTTTCCCCAGCCAGCCAACACAGTACCATTGTTCAAGTAGATGGTGGGTGCCCATAATAAATTTCAGAAAGCAACTGAACAGAATAATCTCTCTAGAATGTCAGCTGCATGTACCAGCTGTGGTGATGCTTGGACAAGTAGAGTCAGCTGTTCACGAAGGGGAAAAGACATAAAATGGTTTATTTTACAACCACCTTAAGTGAAAAGGGCAGTTGTGCATGATCAAGTGTACTGCATCGAGTTGTTGAAGCCCCATGCTAATTACAGTCCAAAAGGACTCCTAGGCCACCCCATCAAAGATTTTTATTGCAACAGCCTAAACAGTGGAAATGATGCTGGTTCCTTTGCCGTAGTAGTGCTGTGCCAGTTGAATACAATCAGCTTGTCCATGAACCAATCTGGGCACATTTCTTACTCTTGTCACCTATATTAAGCAGGGAAATTGCTCTGTTGTTTACACAGTTGTCTGTCCTTCAGAACTGCCCTGAAGTGAGCTATTGGGAGAGCTAAATATCTTAGTTAATATTTCTGCTAAGTGGTGTAGAATTCAGTGGGGAAATCAATCTGGACCTAATGCTTTTAGCTGTGGCTGAAGACTTAAGTAGAGAACAGCCTTGCTCTTGTGACCAGAAGAAAACCCAAATAGCACTTTTGGAGCAAAACAAACCAATCCAGGCTTTGGTTTTTTGTTCAACTTGTAATGTCTATAAAAGCTGAGACATCAATGGTATTTCTAATGTTAAGACATCTTGTCTTTAAGGTTTTTGTTTTAAAATACAACATTTAGGGCTTTATGCGACTTGGCTTTAATTTAATACTCCGTTCTAATCTTGGTCAAATTGCTCTTTCAAAGAATATTTGACAGTTTGTGACTTTTCCAACTCTTTTGGACTTAGTTTGTCTAATAGCTTCCTCCTGAAACAGCCTTTCCAGGCATCTCCGAGCAAATGAGGGGAAACCCTCAGACTGTTTTATACTAATAGTTAAGTGATCACCACTGTCAGTCAATCCCAGACCTAAGGGGTTTTGCAGAAATTCTGCTTGCTGAATAGCTATAGCAAAAGAACATGGCCTGGAACTGTAATTGACCCATTTAATAAATATCGTCCAAGTAGAGAGAGGTCCTGAAAAATTTCCTGCTGACTACAAAAAGTAGCTGGCAGAGAGAGAAGAATCCTTTCCTCGGGGTGAAAAAAACTCCACTCACTGACTGACTATTTTTGTGACTCTCCTTTTTGTACACTTCAGTGTTCGCTAAGCTGCTATTCACAGCTTTTGCCTTTGCCAAATCAGTTTAGAGAAGGCTCTGGAGCTCATGGATGTCGCATATGGTATATACTAGATCTGGTACAAGAGCATAACCTATGTGACTCTCCATTTTTATTAGATTGACTCACCTAGTGCAAGGGACTAGAACCTCAAATGACTTATCTATGTCTCATACAATGCTGGCAATTAGGAACTTTTACAGGAGTTGTGCCAAGGGGAAATGCATGTAACCCCAAGAAAGGCAACTTGTAAGGCCTCGGGTCTTGTTCTTTGGCTAAGCAGCAGCAGCCATAAGCTAAACATCCTCTCACTCCTATTTACATTACATCAACAGGGCTGGACTGTTAAGGTGTTCCTGTCCCCAATAGCACCCACCACCAACAGAGAAAGAAACAGATCTCAAGATCTTTAAAGAAAACTTTTTGATAGCATTCTGTCTGGCAAGGAATCACTCAACAGGTGTGGTTGTAAAATCTACGCTTGTCTTACAGTTCCCACTTCCCTATTGTTTGTCTGAATGATTTTGGTCTTGTTCTTTAATTGTTTGGCTGTTGCATAACTAATTGTTCAATATTTAAATCAACTAAGGTGGTGGGGTCTGATTGGTTAAAGAACAGTTTTGTAATGGAGGAGGATTGGTGTTTTGTAGTACTTCATTTTAAAATAATTGGTTGAAGTATATAGCTCAGCAGGACCCAAACTGGGGCCTGCAAGGAAGATCTTTGGAAGCTAACTCTAGGACACAACCCAGGATCAGAGCTGTTGGACCTCAGCATCCTGCCCCCCCTATTGTGCAGGAGCTGGAGGCCCCAGATTGAATCCTGACCAGCACCTGGGAGAAGAATGTTTGCCTCATTGGGACTGGTGAGCATTGACCCTCGTACCCCTCACTTATCCCAGTCTGTGCCCCTTCACCCCCAGCTGGGGCTGGGAGCAGGGCCACACTCAGGGTGCTGGGGTTAGGGTGAGGTGTCAAGACTGAAAGCAGCTGCCCCAGATGGGGGCAGGGGCCAGGTTCTGCAACTGCCAGGATGCATTGGGGTGAGGCTGCTGTGAGGCCAGGATCCCAAGGCCAGGCCCAGAGCAGAGCGGGAGTGGGTGGCACTCCCTCCCTGCCCCACTGAGTTAAGACCTCTGGTTTAGTGCCTGTATTTTGTTTTGGTAAAGACACTGTCATGGGTAAAGGCCCCACAAGTCTGCAGAAAAATACACCCACAGTCCTATAACTTGGGAAAGGATGGGTACTCAAATTAACCAGGTTAGGCCCAGCCCCTTTGGGACTGGGAATGGGAGCCCTGAGCCCTAGCGAGTGGGTAAGGGTAGGTGCCTTTTTCCCAGTGCCTGACAGACTGGCTCTGTAAGAGTGGGTGCCCTAGAATGTGCTGGTAACAACCAAAATAATGCCCACCTTTATTCAGATTCATCTAATACTAGGTCTAAACATAAGTTGTTCACTAAGATGAGGGTAATAACTCACAGGTTAGTTTAATAAAACTTAAGCATAGACATTTTGTGGCAATCTTCCCCAATGCCAGTCCAGCCTGTGTGATAATTAGACTGTAAACTCCTTGGAAACAGGGCC
This sequence comes from Mesoclemmys tuberculata, assembly GCA_007922155.1. Taxonomy (NCBI): domain Eukaryota; kingdom Metazoa; phylum Chordata; order Testudines; family Chelidae; genus Mesoclemmys; species Mesoclemmys tuberculata. The sequence goes on along the minus strand of ML675650.1, from coordinate 4,699,949 downwards.
CATACGTGTTTGCATACTAGCTGACCTCACTACTACTTTCCTACCACTCCCAACCCTGCATTTAATCAGTTGACTCAAAATAGACAAAAACTAACTGAACACTGTAGCACCCTTTGTATTTGTTACTGATCCTGCACCTCCAAATCATGAATACAGTAGTCTGGACCTACTCTAATACTAACTTGGTGCATTCTACCACCACCTACCTCTCCCTAGCTTGAGCCATTGTTTATCATTAAGCTTTGCCTATAGACTTCAGTCCATCCACTAATTCTTCTATTAAGTAATTTGAATTATTTCAGCCACTATCAAATCTTTATTAAACCCAGCATATCACATCTGCCTTCCCACTGACTGCTCTCCTGTACCCAGACTATAACCAAGTTGTATAATTCTATTGAAGCATTTAACCATGCCTGATGTCCTCTTCAAACTCCTGATAAAGGGGGCCTAAAAGTTGAAAATGGCATCAGGAGAGGCTCTTGGGTCTTCCCCTGTGAGATGGTATATAGTAGCAAAGTAGTATAAAGCAAAAATGTCCTGTTTTGCTGAACTATAATTACCACCCCTCACTTTTGAGTAACACAGTTTTAGGAAAAAATACAAGAACAAAAACCAAGGCTGGGGAAAACGGATTTACTTTGTTTTATTCCATCAAGGAAAGATTACAAAAAACAATAGACTGGAGAAATCAGATTTCACCAGTAAAACATTCGACAGACAATTTATTTAAATCCATATAATCACAACATTCAAAATATCGATGTGCTTCATTGTTCATTTGTGTTTCACCATCTTTGCCTGTGAAGCATCTAGTATATATAGCTATAGGTTAAAGAAATAGGGCATACTGTTGGGGAATAATTATTTAGGAGCAGTTATGTCAAGTGAACAACGGAAGTGGTGAGGTAAAGTAAAAACTATAAACGTGAAAGATTAAGGATAGAGTAATGTTCACTCTAAAATTTAAGAAAATCCATTCAAAACAATTTGAAAGCTTTCAAAATATGAAAATACTTTGAATGTTTTTGCATAAAAATATACAAAAAAAAATCAGTCTTCATATAAAGACCAATAGTTTGGTAATCACGCTTGTTCTTGCCTGTTTTGTGTTTTCTTCTCCAAGGCCTTAAAGCACACCTGAATTTCAATTCTCACTTGAATACCAAGAACATTACTTTTGTCTAATGTTTATACAAGTTTGTCAACATGATTAAATGATCAAGGAGAAGCCCCCAAACCTGGTGCTTTTATAGTCCTCACCATAGCATCGGAGTGCCTTTTCCACTACAGTGATATACCCTGAACAAGGCATAAAATGGAGGATAGAGCAAATTTCAGCTGAAAGTACTGACTAAAGTGGTCAGTTATGCTACAACCTCACATGAAGCAAGTAAAAATATTGGCAAAAAGACATAAGTTACCTTAATATAACACAAGCTGTTTATAAAGTACTTTGAAAACCAGCAGGAGTCATATTACTTCTGTACACGTTAATGTTGCAGAAACCAATTCTTCTTTTCGGCACCACACCTGTTTGCAACAGAAACTAAGCAGCACAAAAGACAATTAAATACTCCACATTTACAAATAGGTGCTATTTTAACATGAAGGACACTTTAAAGCTCTTTAGATAAAATTTGTTTCATTTCTCCCCTCCCCCCTACTCCCTTTACACATACAAACACACCCAGACTTTTGCACTGGATCAGCTTATACTGAAGTTGAAAATTCAGTAGCTACCTTCTATATTTGACAAGATGGTATTCATATTAGAGCCAAGCAAAAACCAGCTGGCAAAACAATTCATGTAAGCTTTGTTGAATCTTAAGGCTTAGTTGAGAACCATCCTCATTAAAAGTTGGCAAACAGTAAAGATACCTGGGAAACCTGAAAAATTATGGGAGTTGAGTTCTCTTAAAACTGTATCAATTACATTTCTTCCAAGCTTACCAAGCAGGGAAACAAAACCTTTTGTCAGCCTCCCTCATTTTCATATTCCACAAAGTGCACGATCAAGCATAGTTTTGATCACCAGGAGTGTAAGGAAAAGTTTAGGGTGACCTGGAGTAATTTACTAGGGCACGGCCAACATACAAATATAAAATAAAGTTTCATTTAGTTTATTCAGGTATGGGTGAACTCACCTTCCAGCATCTAAAGACTATTAAAGAGCACACTTTTGATCAAACCAATTTTTCTAGACACTGCCAAACACTCACCCCATAAATATTGAAGACCATTAATAAGACTAATTACTTTTTCAAACTAAGCAGGCACTGGTAAAAATCACTTATTTCCCTACTGAAATGTGACCAACGTTTTGCAATTGAACTCTCTCCAAATTTCAGTGGTGTTCATGTAAGATCCCATAATGAAAAATTTGATCTTAAGCTATAAGTGACCTCAATGTGCCAATACCCAACTCAGTGGAGGGACTTCATAGAAGGTAACATTTTTCACAATAACTTAAGCAAGAATTCATACGTTGCATTGATTATACCCCAGGATATAATAGAGCGATGGTAATTCAGATGGGCTCCTCTGAACAGATGTGTCAGTTTTCTATCACGTTCCAGCCAGATCTTCATGAAAACTTTTCGGAAAGACTGAAATTCCCCACCAATTTGAGACTGCATACGAGCTTTTACAACATTCACTGGGAAAAATAAGAATCCCAGCATGGCACCCAACAGCCCTCCACAGATGAAGTCATTGATCAAATGAGCACTATAAGAAGTTGCTTCAGGCAGACACTGCTTGATGGGTCCTCGCAGACCAAAAAAGAGTGCATTACTCGGTCCATTTCGGATCAGAATAGGTACCAAACCCCTATAGTATTCTTTAATTCCATAGTTCTTTAGCACCTTGAAAGCCTGGTAAGTGTTTGTAAATCTATCATGATGCTTGTGGTCCTGAAGCAAAGTCTGGACCCGTTCAAATGGTGTAAGAAGAGCTTCTGTGGTCCCTGCAAGTATGGCTGCCACACTGCAAGTCACTAGTTCAGGTGCATTTGTGTGCCTCTGGAGCAAAGAAGAGAAATCCTCATACAAGCCAAACATCAGGGCAAGAGTTGTAGTTTTCTGCATTAATGGAGGGAGGAGTCCACGGTACAGGTTTCGGATTCCATCTTTCTGTAACTGACATAGTGCATCCCTTGTTCTTACTCCATACAGTTGTTGTCGAAAGAGGACCTTCTGAATGGGAAAGGTGATTGCAATATTGGTGAAGGCTGCACAGTATCCGCAAAAGTAATGTTTACCTGAGTTAACTTTTACAATGTGATGAGCAATATCTTGCTTTGAATTTGTTAGGACAAGATCTTCTGAATCCATCATACTGCTCTCTCGCTCTTCATACTAGTGTTGTCTTCTCCTACATCAAGAAGGTAAAGGAAAGCATGAACAAAGCTGCACACAACCCCCCTTTTTAAATTCACATATATAAATCCTTTGCATCTACGTCTGCAAGCAATTCCATGAAAATTCAATGGAATAGAATGACAAATGCCACATTTGATAGCTCACACATGTACAAGTGATTTCAGTGGCTGTATTACAGATCTCAAGGAACTGAAAGATTTATATTGTTTAGGTAACTGACAAAAGGGGGGAGCAGGAAACGTTAATTAAATGCAAAAAGTTATATACAGAAAATTTTTTAAATGATTCTGTATTTAGTACCATATGGAAGCTGAAAATGTAAGTGGAAGTTAGTAAATTTAGAAGTTAAGGTTCTTCCACTGCACATTAATTTTGACAAATGTTAATTAAGATGCAATATTGCCAAGTGAATCTTAACTTGTTAATTTCTTGACTCTTGTGCATTTAAATTCTCAGCCCTAAGATTGTATTAAAGCAGAACAGATCAATGAAGGTTTGTGTTTTTTCAAAACTTGCTATTGTAAGTTATCTTGACTATTCAGACTCCTCTTTAAACATGATCCTGTGACAAACCAAACCTTATCTGTAAAGAGCACATTTGATATGGACTAGAAATTATAGATCATAAGCTATAGAAAATATGGCTATAGTCTCTAAAGAATCATCTACGTAACACCTTAACTCAGGGAAAGTAAGTAGTTGGACAGATGTCAATTAACAGTCTACATGGTTTTAGCCAAAAGCAAAACATCACAAAAATATAATGGGATAGGTGAGAAGGAATCTGAATCTGTGCTGAGTGTACACATTTGAAAGATCTTTTTGGTAAGTGAGATGCATTAAGGGATGGGAAATAAACCCCCCCACAACCTGATGACCCAGAGAAACAGCACTCCATAAAATACTGAATTCAATCTGAACATACAATAGGTTTGGGGATTGGAGGAGAGAAGTTAGCCCACTTAAACCAAGCTACAAATTCAAACATGGCTGCTCAAAACAGTAAAGTAATTTAAATAACTAGGTCTGCATACTTGGTATCATAATATAGCCAACTACATATAAAAGAGCTGACTCTAAAGTTACAAATCAATCAATCCTAGGCGCACATATTGTCTTGTTAAAGGTTAGAGAAGAACTGGGACAGCAAGTAAGTTCTTAATACAAGCATTATCTACAGTGAATTCTAAATATCTACCATTTGAAAGTTGTGACCTACCAGAGAAAAGCTAGAAAGTCTTAGACGTAAGTATAGTATGTGTTTGGTTTTAATATAAGATTTTTCTTTATCTGATCTTAGGCTATGGTGTTTGGGAATTTCACACTGTTCCAGAATAGTTAAATATAGCTCAGATTTCTAAAAAGATATTGAAAGATGTCTTGGCTCTGGAACCTACCTTGCTTTGCATTCTCCATCAGAAGGCATGATTATATAGGGTCGTTTCCATAAGTGCAGTCACTGCCAGCCTATGGTAGGCAGGATGCAGAGGAATCACTAAATAACCCCAGCCAAGAACTGAGCCAAACCCGATTTAAAATTAAAAGTTCAACCAGTGGAAATATTTCAGTTACAGATGTGATTTTTTTAAAGTATAGTTATACCAGTAAAAGCCCTACTGTGGATGTAGTTATACCAGTCTACTTTACTCTCCTTCCTGTGCAGAAATACTATCTTTTATATAGCAATTTCCATCAGTAAATCTCAAAGCACTTTACAAAGGGGGTAAATATCATGCTACTATGTAAGCACTTTTATACTAGGGGGCTGTACTGCTTTAACTATCCTGGTATAGTGTCTGCAGGTCAATTTAATTTAACCGAAGTAGTTATTTCTACAGAGAAGGGGAATAAGCTATAGCAGATATAACTGCTTCCATACTAGGGTTATACCAAGTTTAACTATTTTAGTAGAAAAATCAGACCCCTACCCAAAATTAAACTGGAATAAAAGTGTGTAGACAAGGCCTTAGGCAACTTAACACCAAATGCACCGTCAGTAGCAGTCTGTGGCCCAGTCTAAAATTCTAAAAAAATCTAATTTAAGAGCCAAATTTATGCAGACCACTGAAGAGATGGCAGCCTGTCCCTCCCTGTCAGTCTCAGAAGGAGGCCACACCCCCTTCTGCCACGTCTATGTGGGCAAACTTTAGACAGGGGATTAGCTCTCCTCCGTCTCGAGCCTTGGGCCCTCAGGCAGGGCAGGACAGGCAAAAGAGTCTATTGCCCTTGGCCCTCAGGCCGGCAAGGCAGGCAAAAGAGTCTATAGCCCAATGAGGCTCTGCAGGCCAGGGTGAGATTACCACATGAGAGGTAGGGTGGCAAGGGGGCAAGCAGGGGGCAAGCAGGGCGCCAGCTGCAACTCACTTAACAGGCACTTGAGTGCGAAAGTTGGCCACCCCTGTGCTCATGTACCTGCGGCCAGGGTCGTCATCTGCCTCCTCAGGGTTCATCACCAGCAGCAGTGCAAGCAAGCACTCGCTGTCTGGGCTGTCCAGTGGCCCAGGCGGGTCGAGTGAGGCCTTAGAGCAGCCAGGGTGATGGCCAGCTCCTTTCTCCAGCAGCAGGCAGGCAGATGTTCTTCAGCAGCGGCCACCTGTCTGATCTGTAGGTCCTGCCCCTTATACTTCCAGTTCCTGTCCTGGCTCCGCCCCTCTGCTTCCGGTGTGGCTTCCTTGGTTCCGCCCTCCAGGGGCTGAATGGCAGTCCCTCACTGTCAGTCTCGGAGGAAGGCCACACCTCCTTAATATACACACACACACCCCTTAAGCCCAGATCCCGATCTCTGGGGCTGGTCACCATCCCTTTCACCCAGTTGGGATAACGCATCAGCATTGGCATGCTCCTTACCGGCTCAGTGTTGTATGGTAAAGGCAAAGGGTTGCAAAGTCAGGTAACAGCGCATCAACCAGGCGTTAGTGTCCTTCATTTCTTCCAGCCACTTCAGGGGGGCATGGGTCAATCACCACAACGAAGGGGCTCCCACGGAGGTAGTAATGGAGTGCTTTAGTGCCCACTTGCCCGCTAAGGCTTCCTTTTCAATTATCGACTAGTTGCACTCCCATGGGATCAACTTTTGACTTATATATAGGACCAGCTATTCTTCACCCTTGATGTTCTGTGAGAGGAAGGCACCTAGTCCCACGGTGGAGACATTGGTTTGGACCATAAAACTGTGTGTAAAGTCTGGGCTATAGAGCATGGGTTTGTGGCATAGGTGGTGCTTCGATTCCCAAAAGATAACCTCGCAGTCAGGGGTCCTGCATATGGTGTGGAAGTGGCTGAGTTATCCCCCGCATGACTTCACTAGGGTTGGTGGAGATGGTGTGGTGGATCTTGGAGGTCCATCCAGGTGTGGCAGTGAACGTGCTGGGGAAGGCTGTATCCCTGAGCAGCGGTCCCTTGACCTCAGTCCCTCTGGGTCCCTGAGGTCCCAGCTTAGGTTCAAGAGGAGAGGGGTACAGTGAGATCATCATCCTGTCTCATTCATGCCAGGGCTTCAACAGATTAATATGATAAATCTGCCACTTCTTTTGTCAATCCTGTTGGTGGACCTCATAGTTGACTGGGCCTGCCCGTGGGCTAACAGCTTGAATTCAGCCAAGAGGAGCAGGACAAGGACCCAATCAAAGGTTCGAAGTCCGATCATGGGTCTCCTGGGCAGCTTGCAGATTCTCCTTTGCAAGAACTCCAGCCTTCGTTAGGCATTCCTGCAGCTGGAGAATGTACAGAAGTAACCCTATAGTGAGTGACGGGGTCTGCTCCCATGACCCCTGCATGAGATAGAACAAGCCTTGCAGTTGGTGACCATACAGGAGCTCGAATGGAGAAAGTTCTGTGGATGTCTGGGGTACCTCCTGAATCGCCAGTAGCAGGGGCAGGAGGAGTTGGTCTCAGCAGTGGAGTTCCTCTGTGAAGAGCTTCCAAAGCATTCTTTTGATGGTCTGGCTGAATCTCTCAACCAAACCATCCATCTGGGGATGGTATACCAAGGTCCTTAGCCTAAATCCCTAGAAGGAGACAAACTTGTTCCTTGATCCGTAGGATCTTTTAAGGCAGGCCCACCGGGGCGAAAATCTTCAGGAGTTCGGCTGCAACAGTACAGGCAGTGTCACTTCTCAGGGGTATAGCCTTGGGGAAGCGTATGGCATAGTTCATCATTACGAGGATATACCGGAAACCTGCAGTACCTTTTGCAAGGGGCCTGATCAAGTGTACTGCTACACTTGCAAAGGGTGTTCCTAGACTGGGAGGACTGGGGGGGGGGGGACAGGCTCATGGGACCCCAGGAAGTGCTGCCAGCTGGCACTCTGGGCAGGAGGCACAGTAATCCTTAACGCCCCGTGCTTGGTTATGTTGCGGTACATGGCCACTAGGAAGTCTCCCACAATGCTCAGCCTGACTGCGCTGGTCATCAGTTTGAACTCTGTTGCCCTGCAGCTATCCGCTCCACCCCCTTTAAAGTCCCAATATTTTTTCAAATTCCACTTCCTGCTTGGTTGGCGCAGAGAGCTCACATCTCTTCTTCCCAGCTGACCATGGCAGCTCCACACACCAAATGCTCTCCCACTGGAAGCACAATGGAGCTTCTGGATTGCATCAGCATTTGAGAAGAGGGTGCTGTGCAGTCCCAGCTCCACTCCAGATGAAGAAACTTCAATGCGTATGGTCGAATTTCTTGTTTAAGGGCAGAGAAGGGCTATGACCGGGACACACTGCACGACCCTGCGAAAATCAAGGAGCTGCGGCAGGACCTGCCGCTTCTATAAGGAACTGGAAGCCATCCCCAGGGACAACCCCACCACCACCACGAAGAGACCCACGGATACCTCTGCAAACCCGGAGGTGGCGGACACCAGACTCAACCCCAACAAAGTAGTCATGGACAAAGAGGTCGAGTTGTAGGACGATGCAGAGCAGGTGATCGGGTTGTTGGTTGACATAGAGAGCAAGGACCTCTTCTTGACCCCAAAGGGTTCGAGCCAGTCCTAGCCTGTTTCTGACTCAGGCAGACTAACTATACATTGGTTCACAACTAATAAGAGCTAAAGATTTTATTTTAAAAATAAATGTTACATTCTGGAGCAAGAGATGTAAGAAAAATATTGGCTAACCAAGCCACTACAAACAATCCCAATTCAGCACAGCAGCCAGATCTGGAAACCCAGTCTGAAAGGCAACCTCAGCTCTCCCTGGCACACTCCTCAATAATGATTCTGCAGCTGGACCTCAGTTAATTTTGCTGATAATGTGAAACCTGCAATATAATCCAGAGATCACTCTTCCAGAGCTGTACGGGCTCTGTAGGGCTAACAGGAATAAAAAGAAACAAACACCGACGATTTAGCAGAAACAACAATGAATATACACAGAGAGTAGGTCTATGAATTAAGACATTGCTCTGAAAAGTAACTATGAAAAATCTGGCAGTAATGCTTTACAGATAGCTTTCCCCACCTACGAGCCCTCAGCTAGACAAGGGGCACTTTTAAGAGGGTGCATAGCCTGCTCTCGCAATCCCTTTAAGTGATGATGGCCCCCACTGCTAACTGCTGGTAGAAGGTGGAACATAGAAGGGAGATGTCTGACGCCGCCACAGCCCAGTGCGATTTCTTACAGATACTACAATCCTTTACAGCCTTTTGGTGGGTTGTAACAAGAAAGAGTTTTAAGATTCCATATAGAAAAAGTTCAGGAAGCACAGAAACAGCTTAGAGTAGGATCTAAATTTAGAACAGAAGTATCTCCCAGGGAAAAAAAGTGAGCCAACTCCTCAGCAGGTTTTTCTTGTGCTTATAGTTTTCCTTTGCATTCACTCCCACTTAAGGGCTTTTTAGTGTTCTCTACTTTCACCAAACAAAAAGGATGTTTTCTTTAGGTTCATTCTCTGAAGGGGCACATTCAACATAAAACTCATTTAAAAAAAATCAGTGTTAACATTGCAGATTAAGTTATCAAAGAGTTGTAAAAATGTTGTTTACTTTTCTCCTGGTATGCTGTTTGCTTTTTTACATTTCAATCTGCTAGAACAATAAAAAGAGACTCATTCTGTTTCAGCTTTGTTCCCAAGCTATTTTCACTTTCCACACATACAGTTTAAAGGCCAGACGAGACCACAGGTTACTAGTCTGACCTCTTGTATATCACAGGCCAACACTCAAACCCTAAACCCAACCACCAAAATGTGACCAAAGTGGGGTAGATAAAACTGATTTTTTAAAAATTTAAATCAAATATTTTAGATTTAGATTATTATAAGGTTTTCTTTGTTAAAATGAAGCTGTTCAAAATGAAGTCTGAATGTAACACAAAATGTGTTAGGCATGAAGTTCCTATAAATCATTTAAAACATTTAAACAAAAAATAAATATGCTGAACTCATGAGCCTCTATCAAAAACCGTGTGTTAAAGGCTGCTTTTCTATATAAAAGAAAATGTTTTTTTCCCCGGTTCTAGCTTTTGAGGTCAAGCTTAATAAATATGGCACAGTAGGTCAGGCTAAGTGACTTAAGAGATGGTCTCATTTTCAAGGGCTAGTAGGAAGTTAAGCTCTGGTCACTTTCACTGACCTGAAACAATCAGTAAAATTCACTGATTAGAGTTAACCCCTCCGTTTAAGTAAGCCTGAAACATGTTCTGATGAGCCGTTTCTGTACCCAAAACAGGTCAGGTTTTGTTTAACAAAAATAAGCTGTGTGTGCTTCTTGTGTATTTAAGTTCCAGTTAGCGCTCTACGTCACTCTGAGACGGATGGTGAGGAAGAAGCTAAGTATCTGGTCAGTGAGCGATTCCTAACACCCTGAAAGCGAACAACAGGGAAGACTCTGACACTGGGAAGCTGGACGATCGCCGAGAGAAGCGTGAGGCGCCGAGGGATGTCACCACGCTGGCGGGAGGCCTCTGTGGAGCTGCAAGTGGCAGTCGCAGCGGCCTCGCCACGCAGCGCCCCCGGCCCGTCGTTGAGGCTGGACGAAGGCGGGACAGAAAAGTTTCCTGCCAAGCCCCGAGGACCCAAACGGCGGCTCCCGGGCCGGCCCTGCCAGGGCAGGAAACGGCTGAGCGAGACGCACCGGCCGACGCGACGCCGGGTCCGGCGGTGGGCGGGCCGGGGAGACGGCCCGGGCGGCGGGGGGGGGAGGGGGGGGGAGGCGGCAGCGGGCCCGGCCCGGCCCCCGGGCTCCGCGCGCCGACGGGCCCCGCCTCCAAGCGCTTCGCCCGGCAGGACGCGGCCGGCCGTGGGCCCGCGCCCGGTTTGACGGGGCCAGGCCCCACGTGGGGCCTGGCGAGACGGGCGCGCCCAGGCAGCGCGGCGGGGCGCTCGCTCCCTCACTGGCCCGGCCCGGCGGTGACTCACCCGCGCCGGCTCCATGGCCGCTCGCTGACAGGAGCCGGGCCCGGCCCGACGCGGACATAACCCCCCTCCCTCTGCGCCTGCGCGCGCTGGCGGGGAGCGCGGGAGCGACCGGGGACGCTCGGGCCCCGCCCCCCCCGCCTCGAGAGCGGCAGGCTCGGCCGCGGCTACTCGGCAGAAACGCGCCACGTGACCGGGAAAAGGGGATAGCTCCGCCCCCTCACCGCCTCTCGATCTTCGGCTTCCCCCCCGTCCCCCTCCCCCGCAGCCAATCAGCGGGAGCGCCGGCCCCTGCGTCGGCACGGGCTCGCTCGCTCGCGTGCGCCGGGGGCTGTGCGCGTGCGCCGGGCGGGGGCGGGGCCGGACTGAACCGCGCGCGCTCGGGCCGGGCACGTCACTCCCCGGCCCCAGCAGGGAGGGAGCCGCCCCCTCACCCGGGGTGACACAGACAGACAGTCCCGCAGGGCCCGCCTCCCCTCCAGCCCCGCTCCCTGCAGCCAGGCGGCTGGGTCTCCTCAGAGGCCCCCCCGCCCCCTGACCCCCCCCAGCCCGCCCTTGCTCAGCCGGTCCCTTTGCAGCGTTTCCGTTCAGAGATACCCCACCCCGCAGTACAAGGGGAAAGGTGGCGTTCCTCCGTGCTGGGGGCTTGCTCGAGTGTGAATAAGGCCCCAGCACTCAGTGCTCCACTCTTAGGGGCACTTGCTACTTAAAAGGTTGAGACACTCTGCACTGACCGACCCTGGGCCTAGCGTGGCACAGCTATACTGTGCTAGGGCGGTTGTGCCATCAGAGCTAAGGGCCTGCCAGGGGTCCCTTTCTAACAAAGGGGGAAAGACCTCCAAAACCCTGTCTTTTGGCTTCCAGAATCATTTTTGTTTGTTTACTGTAGTTTGTGCATGGCTTGATTTTTCTGAATCAGTTTGTGGGGGGATGGCACAGGGGGGTTTGATCTGCCTGTTTTATGAAACGGGCTGAAAGACTCAGATATTTCTATGGTCAGACATCTCCTCCAGACTCTTTTTTCACAGAACTTATAGAATGCTGAGGGCTGAAATTGCTCGGTGTCATCCTTTGCTGTGTGTAGACTAGATGAAGTATTGAGGGAAAACTGAAATTTGTTCTCTGTGTTTAGATTTCATGATAAACTTAAATGACTCTTTTCCCTAACGATAGCATCCCGACACCACGTTAGTCAGTGCCGACCTTATGCCAGTCATTAGAATAGGGCTGTCTATTATTGGTATATTTCATGTTGCTCAGCAACTCCTTTGATCATGCTGGCTGTAAGGAGAGAGGGGCATGGCTTCCCTTGGAGACAGACAGGGAGGGATGGCCTGCCCCTTGGTGGGCAGAGCCATGACACCAACTTCCACCCTTCCAGAAGCAGAGGGGCGGGACAGGAAGTATAAAAGGCGAGCCCTTGGCCTCTATTTCAGTAGGGTAGGTGTGGCTAGAGGAGTAGGATGTGGGTCACTTGCAGTTGGTGGCGATGCATAGTCACCGCAGTGCAGAGGGGCTTACAGAGCTGTCAAGAATTGCCTGGGACCCGCCAGAGTTGCCGGCCACCCGCAACACTGAAGAGCTGCTGGGGTTGCTACTTGTGGTTTACCCTGGGGAGTTGGATGGTGACCCCGGGGCTCAGGTACTTCAGGGAAGGGGGTAAGGAAGGAGCCCAAGGGAATCAAATGCTAGTCTCGTGTCATGACCTGGAGCCCTGCTGACCCAAGGACAAACCACTCTGCCACTGTGAGAGCCCTGGACTGGGACCCAGTGGAGTAGGGTGGGGCCAGGTCCCCCTGTCCCCTCCCCTGCTGCCAACCCCTCTCCCTGTGAGCCCCTAGACTTTGCTGGTGCTCACCCTAGCCTATGAACCCAGAGAGATTCCTTAATTGCCCTACTTGAGGGCCTGTAGCCACAGATTTATTGTCTGCTTATCCCCTTGCCGGAGGGGGTGGAATGTCCCTTGCACTCTAATTTCCCCTTTCAGCTTCAGTACCCACAGGAGCACTGTAGCGAGGGGGCATAGTCTCCCTTCCAGATGGAGAGGGAGGGACAGCGCACTGCCATACACGGTCATTGACGAGAGTTGGAGTTACTTGCTTTTCCTTTATCACACTGTGTCTCACTGTTCAGGAAATAGATGAGGGGTATGCAGCGTGGTTAAATTACCCTAATGCAGCTGCTTACAAGCATCTTTCCTTATCCCTCTATTTAATTAAGGCTGTTTTCCTTGGCACTACCTGTAAAGTAAAATCTGCATTTGCAAGAAGATTGTAGAGCACTTTGAAACATTGTCTATTAAACCAGAGGCTTTACTCTCAGGGCAGAGCTTCCAGAGGCAGTCCTTGCACTCCCTAATTTGAACAACACATGATCACAGCTGACAACAGCAGGACATGACAGAATATGGGTGCTTTGCAGGTTCATTTGCTGTAGCATGTCCCCTAAAGCCATCCACTTATTCTGACATCAGCCTGCCTGCACACACGCTGGCTGGTGACAGCCCCAGTCTTGCTGCAAGTGCACAAATGACTTTCTCTGGGTTGTCAGCTTGGCTTGAGCCACATTGTAGCTCCATCTTCTACCAGAAATAACTTTTAAAATACCATTTCCCCCAATGGGCAATCGGTGCCAGACACAAGCCAAGATAAACCCTGAATGTACACGATCAGTTGGGGGAGGATCGCAGCCAGTTGTGCCCATCAAAAGTTGCAAGAGCCATAAAACAGTGATGTCAGGCTTGTTTTAAGGGTGTGTATACGTATCTCAGGAATCTCTATCTTAAACTAACTCGCAACACTTAGAAAAATCAGCTCTTAAACAGTAAGCGTATCTCAACCTTAACTCTAGTGGGTGCTACCATCCCACTATAGTTTCCTTCATGCTCAGCAGATCTGAAGTCCACTGAACTGCACTAAAGCAATGCAGGACTTTCATTACACTTCCATGTAAGCGGAGTTTCAACATCTCTGTATCTTGTGGCTTCAGATAAGAGTTTTTGATTGATCTCAGAGAGGCCTGTTTCCAAATGAAGGAAAAAAGCAATGTGATTTTTAGGACATAAATCTTGATACGACACTGCAGTGTTCTAACTAGTGGCAAAAACAACTAACTTGCTTTTGCGTTTACTGTTGCTAAACATACTCAGACATTGTATTTATTGTTCTTGTGATGTCTGTCTAATCTCTCCTCGGTTAGTGACAAGGTGCTTATAAACTTGATATCAACATGCTTCATCTACCTATTTGGGATGGTTATAATGGGTGCTATTACTCTTTCTGACAGAATGAAAATTCTAGGATTTTCATGATTAAAAAATATGAGTTGGGTTTATTTCTCCTCTAAATTCATCGTAACTGGAGATTGGTCGTACAGAATTTTAACCAGAGGATTGAACAGTTTTTTATAATTGTAATGGCTTTTTTTTTTTAATTTCTGCTCCAACCCGTGGCATGGTGAACAGCTGTGATCCTTGAGGGCCACAGTTAAGAAAACGTGTATTTGATCACTAAGGTGGAGGGAGTGGTATATACCCTGGAGGGCAGGACTCGGATACAGGGTGACCTAGACAAATTGGAGGATTTGGGCCAAAAGAAATCTGATGAGATTAACAAGGACAAGTGCAGAGTCCTGCATTTAGGATGGAAGAATCCCATGCACTGCTACAGCCTGGGGATCAACTGACTAGGCAGCAGTTCTACAGAAAAGGACCTGGGGATTACAGTGGACAAGAAGCTAGATGTGAGTCAGCAGTGTGCCCTGGTTGCCAAGAAGGCTTATAGCATATTGGGCTGCATTCGTAAAAGTGTTGCCAGCAGATTGAGGGAAGTGATTTTTCCCCTCTATATGGCACTGGTGAGACCATATTTGGAGTATTTTGTCCAGTTTCGGGCCCCCCACTACAAAAAGGCTGTGGAGAAAGTTGAGAGAGCCCAGAGGAGGGCAACAAAAATGATTAGGGGGCTAGGGCACATGACTTACGAGGAGAAGCTGAGAGAACTAGGTTTGTTTAGTCTGCAGAAGAGAAGAATGAGGGGGGATTTGATAGTAGCCTTCAACTATCTGAAGGGGGGTTTCAGGGAGGATGGAGCTAGGCTGTTCTTAGTGGTGGCAGATGACAGAACTAGCGGCAATGGTCTCAAGTTGCAGTGGGGGAGGTCTAGGTTGGACATTAGGAAAAGCTTTTTCACTAGGAGGGTGGTGAAGCATTGGAATAGGTTACCTAGGGAGGTGGTGGCATCTCATCCATCTTTAGGGGTTTTTAAGGTGTGGCTTGACAAAGCCCTGGCTGGGATGATTGAGCTAGGGTTGGCCTTGCTTTGAGCAGGGGGTTGGACTAGACACCTCCTGAGGTCCTTTCCAACCTTCATCTTCTAGGATTCTGTGATTAATAAAAATTGAAATTGCCCTGTGACCTGAATCAGCCTTATTGCTGGGGAGTGGGTAGGATGCGCCACTTCCTCCGTAGCCTTTGGGGTAATTCTTGTGGGGTAGAGGGTCCCTGAGCCCAGGAGATGAAAATGTTTGTGTTGTTTATTGTTGGGACTCCTTGTTATACTCCAGAAGGGGACCGGTTACTTAGCCAGAGGGCCACATCAAACCCACTCCCTAGAGTTCTGCCAAGACACCAAGTTGCCTGTCCAGCTAAGGTGCACATTTAAGCTCTGATAGGTACTTAGGAACATGGGACTGGAAAGGACCTCCTGGGTCACTGAGTCCAGATCATTCCAGGCAATCTTTATTATCGCATTGTTTGGGCATGGGCGATGATGGAAGGTTGATGTCCTTCCCAGACACAAGCTCTGAGCTTGGGGCTGGGGTCTCAACACATAAAGTTTTGGTGCAGTAACAAGATCTGTACAGTTAAGGTTTATTTTTAAATGGGGGGGGGGAAGGGAAAAGTGTTTCTGACTGCTCTGAGTTACCATAATTTTGGCTACTGGATCTGGTAGTCCTAGCAACTTCCAGAGTTTCTCTGGAGTAAGTGATGTCATTAGCTGGTAGAGATAGCACATTTGGACAAAAGCAGAAACACACACTAGGAAGAGGTCACGGTAGTAAGACAGAATTTACAGAGGCCGGAATGTACAGAACTGAGTGGTCAAGGCATTTACAAAGGATTCACTCCATGCCACTCCAGGTTTAAGTACTTGAAGACATGACAATTCTAAACAAGGAAAGAGGGTGCCATTCATAGTGTCATATCAAAGCAGCACCAGACCTTGCCACAATAAGAGATGTAAAACCTGCAGACATCTCTCCACTGCTATAATGATCAACACCCCACACAACACATCTTTTGAGAGCTATAGGTCCTACACAAGCCTATCACAACATGGGGTGTACCTCATCCAGCACACTAACTGCCCCACTAACAACTATGTAGGTGGAACTGGATAATCTCTACACTCTTGAATGAATTTACATAGAGTGTTTTTGTCTTTTTATCATTTTTCTATCACCTGTGGACAAACACTTCACAAAGCGATCACTCCATATCTGACCTCTCAGTCCTGATCCTCAGAGGACGCGTGCACAACACCTTCAAAAGACAAGCTTGGGAGCTTAGATTCATAACTTTGCTTGACAATAAAATCCTGATCTTAATAAAGACACTGGATTTATGATTTATAACCATCTGTAACTGACCAATGCTCCTTATTTGTAATATGACTGCAGAGGTGTCAACGGGCCATTTTTCATCTTGAATGGTCCTTTAGAATATGTGTTAGCAATCTGTTGCACCTTGTATTTAGTTTTGACACTCTCAGGCCTTGACTACAGTAGCACGTACACCTGCAAAACTTTTGTCACTCAGGGATGTGAAAAACCACACACGCCCAAGGCTCCAGCCCAAGCCCAGATGTCTACATTGGAACTTTATAACCGCACAGCCTAGGACTGAGTCAGCTGGCACAGGGCAGCCACAGGTGTCTTATTGCAGTATAGACCTATCTGAAGAAGAGCTCTGCCTCAAAAACTTCTCTCTCACCAACAGAAGTTAGACTCATAGACTCATAGGTCAGAAGGGACCAATATGATCATCTAGACTGACCTCCTGCACAAGGCAGGCCACAAAACCCTACCCATACACATTTATAACAACCCCGAACCCATGACTGAGACCCCGAACCCATGACTGAGTTGATGCAAGGTAAGATATTATCTCAGCCACCTTGTCTCTGGAACAACTGGTCATTTTCTAAAATTGAGTAGCAGTTATGACCAAATGCTGCAAAGCAACTTTTAGATTAAGTCAGTAGTAAGGAGTCAGGACTGGAACACAATGTGGAGACTATTTTAGCAGGCATGCGTGGAACAAAGGCGTGCTAGAGGTATTAATAGAAGCATCATTCCAAGCTACATTGCACGTTGCAGAGTTGTGGCCCTGCTACTTGGATTCATACTCTGAGCTGTGCACAATGTAAGTGGGAGGAATCGTATGAATTGCTCTTGTGGGCTAAACTAGAGATTCATGGTGTCGGGAATTGTATGCTTCACATCAAATTACTGAGTCTAGGCATTTTCATCATAGGTTTCATGCCGTGCTGCACTTTTGTTAGGTGAAAAGAATGCTCCATCGGGGAAGTGGAGCATTAATTCTGGTTTGTGGAAAGCGCTATTCAGTCATATGTGATTTACTATCTGCCTGGCAAGATTAAAAATCCACGCCTGAGAAAACAGCTGTTTCAGTAACATTACTCTCTGGCAGCCCATGAAGTTCTGTGGGGCAGAACTAGAAGCCAGGTGTGTGGGATGGGAGACACCGCCACACTGCAGCCATGGTAGGGCTGTGGGCATTACCACACAGGCCCTGTGGAGATCAACACTGCAGGAAGTGCTACCAGGGGAGGGTGGACTGATAGCTTCCCTCATGGCCCAATTCTGCCATCTGAGCCCAGAAGTTCCAGGAAGTGTCTATGTAATGAGGTGGACTCTGATGTGAGCTGCCTGTTAGCTCACTCCCTTACTCCTGTCCCTGGCTTGGACCCTCAGCTTTTGCCTTTGAACTCTGACTCCCATCCCAACCCTTCAGTATTTGGTAGGGGGAAAATCTAGAGTCCTTTGGTATGGGGACTCCGACTATGGCTTTCAACCTCTAGTTTTTGTACTTGGACTCTGACTTCAGCTTTGAACCCAGCCGTTAGCGCTTGCACTCCAACTCTAGCCACTCGCTCTGCCCCTTGAATCCTGGCTCTGTACTGGCCCCCAGCTTCAGGACTAGGACCCTGACCCAGTCCCAGACTCAGGCCCCCACTGTTAGGCTCCAGCCCTGGTTCTGGCCCCCCACCTAGGCTCCTGGATATTGGCATTGGCCCTGACCATTAGGTCCCTCTGGCCAAGCCCCAGTTGTGTGACAGATGGTTAAATGAATGGGTACATTTTATGAAGTATAGATTTTGTTTCCCTCCAAGTGTCTGTACAGTGCCTAGCACAATGGAGCCTGGTCCATGACTGGGACTCCTATGTGCCACCACTGTACAAATAAGTGACAAGTATTCTTGTTTGAATTATCTTTTTTTTTGTAATTTCACACCACCATTTGAAGGCCAAACCTATCAAGCAGATGTATAACCTTCCCTACAGGAAGAAGGAGAGATTTACTAATGATTGTAATGTTCCACTTTTTATTTATTTTTTATTTGGTTTGACAAGCAAACGTTGATGTGCATTTTTTTGTGTGTGTGTGCAGTTTTGTAGCTTTAGCTACATATATCATCATGTACATCACCATGTGTGAGAAATCCGCCCTTCCTCACTTTGGGGAAGAGATTTCTTCTAATCAAGACATTGTCACGGAAATCAGAGTGCTGGAACAAGGCCCCGTTTCATCAAAAGTGAAGGCAGCTGGTGAGTGGGGCTACTCATCTTAGGAAATGTGTTGGAACGGAGGTTTTTAATCTGAAGTATGAACATCACTTCAAGAGTATTGAAGTGCCGTCACTATCTGCAGCCGATTGCAGAGAAGGAGCCGAATAGCATGGATTGATTAAATTCTAATTTTGCAGATACTTATCCTCTGTGAAGTTTGTGGTTTGGAAATCTTGTGCTTGCAGGAGTTGGCTCAGGGGGGTTGATGCTAAAGCAGAAGCTGGTGATGCTGAATAGAATTTTGAAGCCTCTGTGTGGCGCTGTTCTGGGGAGGTGGTTTTGGCAGCCATGTGGAACCGTGGATTACGCTCAAGTGCTTGGGTACTATGGTGATGAGCACAGTGTGAGTAGTACAGAATGAACATATTTGCACCACTGTATAAGAATAATTTGTTATCTGATTGACATTATTTCTTGAAAAATGTTAATATCCTATGTTAAATTCCTTCATTTAAACTTTACAAAAATGATCATATTTAACTTTACCTCTATTTTGTGTAATTTCTTATATAGCTTTAAATTTAATTTGGATTACAAAAATCTACAAGTGTATAAAAGTGGCTGAAGTTTTGCTGCAACTAATTAACAAATACTTAGCTTTTCTATAGCATTGTTCATAGTCGATCTGAAAGTACTTTACAAAGGAGATTAGTATAATTTATTCCCATTTTACAGATAGCAGAAGTGATTTGCCCAAGGACACCTCACAGCACAGTAGCAGAGCTGAGAATAAAACCTGGGTCTTGTGGATCCCAGTCGAGCATGGGGACAATGCTGCTCCATTTTTGTTGTGTGCCCTAGGAGTACCCTTCTGGGGAAGCAGCAAACAGCAGACTGAATCTGGAAAATCCAGATCCCAGTTACACTGAGCTTCCTTCCATCTTTATTGTATAGCTTGTTCATTCACTAATAAAAATATAAGCCAGAGCAGTAAAATACTGTGATCCTTATTTAAGAGATGGGGATTGATACACAAAGAAATGAAGAAGAACAATGAATTGAACCCGTTTTCTGAGTCAGAGCCCAGATTTTTTGTTAACCATAAGCCCATCCTTCCTTACAATGCTAACATTCTTGCAAGGGTGACAGAGTGCAAGCCTGGCTCCCTGTTTCTTGGTAATGACTCCAAGCCCTAATCAAGGCTCGAGGCCCTGTTGGGCAGTGAACCAGCAGAGAACAAAAAAAATCCCTGCCCCAATGGAGTTTACAGTTATGGGTTTAAAGGACCTTGTCTTCCAGGCTCGATGGATACAACAAACCACATCTGTAGCCTTTTCTCAATGCCATGTAAACAAGTGTGAAGGTGGCTTTGTATGGCTCTACCACCACCTTGTGGCCAGACCTCTAGGCTCCACAACACAGATTGCGCAGTTGAACTGAGGCGTATTCCCCTATGCATGAGTGCTACCAACCTTCGTACTGCTAACTTACTAGTGCAACATCAACAGAAACCACAGCATCCAGCAGGCTAAAAATTAGAATGCCAGCAAATTCCAGGGACCAGTGTGAACATTTGGATGATCATCCAAAAAGCCAAAGGATCTGCAGGTTGCCTAGGTCTTTATAAACCAAGATCATTGGTTTTACTGTGGGGTTCTGGGTCTAGGGCAGACCCTTGTGGGAGGAATGATTGACTCTGATTGCTTTTTGCCAAACATTATGGGAAAGAGGACATGCTCCCACCCCAGGCCTGCCTGCTCCATACATGACTCAGCTTGGAAAATGTATTTGTAAGGAGCCCAAGTCAGCCCCATGTAATGCTAGCCACATGCTTCTTCATTCCCTGCCACTTTGGCCCTGATACTCAGCTCTGACCAAGCTGCACTCAGTGTAAAACTGCAGCGGTAGGAGAAGGTGCCTTTACACCACTTTTGTGTTCCTCACCTCTGAGATGGCTGAGGGCCAATTTTGTCTGTGGAATATGACAAGCCAGCCTTACAGCTACTGTTACTTATGGCCACCTGCAACAGACCAGTTCTTGGCTCTACGCCATTTAACACTTGGAGCAGGGACCTTGAAGAAAATATAAAATCATCACTGAGAAAGTTTACAGCTGACACACAAATTAGGGGAGTGGTAAATAATGAAAAGGACGGGTTACTGAGTCAGCGTGATCTGGATCACGTGACAAACTGGCTGCAAGCAAACAATGTGTGGTTCAATACGGCTAAATGTCAATGTGTCCATCTAGGAACAAAGAATGCAGACCATTCTTACAGGGTGGGGGACTCAATCCAGGGAAGCAGTGACTCTGAAAAAGATTTGGGGGTCGTGGTGGATAATCAGCTGAACTTGAGCTCCTAGTGTAACGCTGTGACCAAAAGGGCTAATGCAATCCTAGGATGCATAAACGGGGGAATCTTGAGTAGAGAGGTTATTTTACCGCTGTATTTGGCATTGGTGTGAGTGCTGCTGTGTCCAGGTCTGGTGCCTACACTTCAAGAAGGATGCTGATAAATCAGAGAGCGTTCAAAGAGCCAGCAGAATGATGATGCCTCACTGTGATAAATTCAAGGAGCTCTATCTGTTTTACCTAACAAAGAGATGAAGGGCTGACTTGGTCACAGTCTCTAAGCCTCTACAAGGAAAACAAGTATTTTTGTCTTCTGTCTACCAGAGAAAAGTATAACATGATCCAATGGCTGGAAGCTGAAGCTAGCCAAATTCAGATTGGAAATAAGGGAGGGTTATTAAACCACTAGAACATTTTACCAAAGATTAGGATGGACTCTTCATCATTGGCAATTTTTCAATCCTGACTGGATGTTGTTGAAAAGGAATGATTTTGGGGCCGTTCCCTGGGCCCGTGTCATACAAGGGTCAGACTAGATGCTCACAATGGCCCCTTCTGGCCTTGGAATCGAGGACTCAAAGGGGGTGAGCACTGTGACGTACAGCATGCTCTAGCTACGCGTCTTCTTCTGCCACACACCCACTTACGCTCAGGCTGGCGAGGTGGGGCAGAGAGCTGGCCCAGCCCCACCTACCCACTCTGTTCCAGGAGAACCTCCAGCTTGGTCACTTACCCAGGTCTCCCCTCACAACAGCGGTGACTAATTTTGCGCCCAGGTCAGGTTGACCTAGGCCGGGGGTGGACACAGCTAAGTCGTGCTGCCACCTGGCAGAGACGTGGCTGAGCCGCATGGCGAAGCCCCGGAGACAAGGGCACGGCTGCCTTGGGACCTGGCTGTGGCGTGGCCGGGCGGGCTAGGCCCTTTGGAGCAAGCGGCGCGTGGAGGCGCTGCCAGCCCGGTCCCACAGACTCGGGCCCGCGCCGCCGGCTCCGGGCGCTTTGAGGGGCGGCTCGGCGGGGAAGCCCAGGCCTGCCCGGCTCCACGGGGCCGGGCCCAGAGCCCTTCGCCGCCAGGCCCGGGGCAGCGGGGCTGCGGTTACTGGGGGCCCAGGCTCTGGCCCGTCTCCCCTCGCAGCCCGCGGGGTCCCGGCGCAGGGCGGCCTGCGGCTCGCTAGCGGCCTGGCCGGGCTCTCCGGGGCGCCCCCGCCTGCCCGCGCCGGCCCCGCCCCGCGTGATGCGGCGCCGGCGAGCCCGGCCCCCGGGAAAGGCCGGGCCGGGCCGGGCCGAGCGCTCCGTGGCCTGGCGCGGGGCGGGGCCGGGCTCGGCGCTAGGTGCCGGGCCGGGATGCGCCGGCTCCGGGGCGCGAGCTGAGCTGAG
>ML675650.1:4575452-4677276 GCA_007922155.1 Mesoclemmys tuberculata | reverse complement strand
AGGGTGGGCAGGGACCTTGGAGGAACAGGCAGAGCAAGAGTGGAACTTCAGGAGGAAGAGGTGCGGCAGGGGTGGGAAGAGTCAGTTAGAGGGTGGGGCCTTGGGCAGAAGAGGCAGGGCTGGGTAGGAAGAGGTGGGGCAGGAAGCGGAGTAGCACAAGTATGGGACCACAGGGGCAGAGGCCAAGCTGGAGCTTCAAGACTCTGATGCCCACCACCCATGACTCTGTGAGGTCGGGCAGCGTCACTCCCCCCATTGTACAGACAGGGAACTAAAGCACAAAGAGGCTTGCCCTAGGAAGCCCGTCATGGATTAGGAATTGAACCCAGGACTCTCCAGCACCCTAATCAATGGACCAGCCTTCCTCTGCCCTCATCCATCTTCAGAAGAGTCGGCTCCCCCTGGAAATGCACATTTGTAAATGAGTGGGTTGGCTGGCTCCTAAAAGAGTTTCCTGTCTTTCCTACTGTTTTTGCCTTTCTCCTGTCTCTACACTCCTCACTCCTGCCATGGCTAGGCTTCACAGGCGTAGTCCATCCTTGATGAATGCTCAGCGACCCATTTCTTGGGGTGAGCACTGGCCCAAGGAGATCATTTCAGCCTGTCCCATGCCCACGTAATTATTACCAGGGACCACTTTTATATTAGGGCTGTAGCTGAGGGCTCCAATCCTGACTGGGTCTTATTCTGCTGGGGGAAGCTGCCAGATAGTCCTTTTTAAATCAGCCTCCGGAGGAAATAGCAAAAACACAACTGGGAGTTGTTCTCTGCCTGGATCCGTGTGGTCCCAAATCCTACTGCTGATGCATCGACTTGAGCATGAGACTGTCTGTTAACTGTGGGTTGATTTTTCCCATTTCCCAGTGTGTAGCCCAGGTGTTGCCCTCTGGTGTATCCATGCACATTCACCATCAGGCCTGCTTGTTGGATGTTCTCTGGCACTGTCTGTACATGGGTCAGTTGCACCTGCCAGAACTTGCTGTGAATGGTGGTGTTGCTAGCGCAGAGTTGTTACACCCATCCAGGAGCCTTTGGAACATCACTTGCGTCCTGTGCAAACCACCCTGCATTGCTGTGACTTGAGAACAATCTGCGGGGCTGCTTCCCAGGTCGCCGAGGCATTCGTCCGGGGTGTCCTCTGTCTGGATACTGGATGTTCTTAGTTTGGAGCCATATCTGCACCTTCTGAGGAGCCTTTCTGGGCCAGGTCTTTCCCAGTTTGTCTTTCAGCCTAGGATGCTGATATCTCAGGTTTTCTCACATCTGGCAGTTACATGCAAGCACTTTGTTCTTGTTTACAAGTGTATGAGCAGGCGTCTTCTGCCTGCATTCGCTGGGCTCAGCGCAATTCAATCTTGCGGGGCTCTTGATGTTATAGCGGTCCAACAATAGCGATGGGGCCCTGCTAGGATCAAGGCTTTGGGGGTCTTTTTCGATCGGGAATGATGGGCATTACGGAAGTGGGAGGGAGCTACTTGCAGAAATGTTGCTGGCTCTCCCCTGGACTCTCTTTCTGGGGATGGGTTTTGATTGCCAACCACCTTGTGGTCTCTGTGTTGTGACACTGGTTAATGTATCTGCATCCTCCCCCAGGCCTTTTGGACTGGATTTGGAGGCATAGTAACTTTTTTTGAATAGTTACCACTGGTAGGCCCTCCTTTGCTGTTCATGCCTTTAGATGAGGGGCCAGGGGCTCACTGATTGAGTCAGCAGGGTGGCAGCCTCTCGCCTCTGCTCTATTCAGCAGTTTCTATACTCTGACTCCCCACTGGCCTAAAAGCTCCTTGTCTTCTCTCTCTCCCCATTGTGCTTGCGGGCCAGGCTTTGACTCTCTTCTATTTTTGCTGACACCTGTTTGATTGCAGAGTCTGGATTTGCCTTCATTCTATAAGAGTCTTTTTAATGCCTGGTGTCTTCTACAAAATGCATGACCGGACCAGGCATTTTCCAGTTTATGACTGTTGGAAGAGCAGCTGTTTTTTAACCCACCTTTTCCTGCTGAAGCTCTGTCCTTCAGGAGCCTGTTTTCTGCCTTAAGTCTGGCTGGATTGACCAAGCTGTCCATCCTGATTGCTTCTAGCTGATCAAACTGGAAGTCAGCAACAGCTCTTGCTGGTCAGACTAAAATCTGGTCTGTGCATTTTTTTGGACAAGGTCCCCTCTGCATTCCTGGCAGTGCTCCCTCAGCAGGCTGCTCAATATTTAGTTTTTGCAAGGATTGTTTTTCCAGTGTTTCCACATTGTTTTTCCATGTGTCCACCTGTCTCCCCATTTGTGGATGACAACTTTCTGCAACCAGACAGATTGTTGTTCTTGAAGGGTTTGGTGAATGTTCTCTGTGTGTGAGTGAGTGAGAGAGAGACATGATGACACTGTCTGATCTCCCTGTGAGTGCAGCTGTTCCTGGGTGACTGTCCCTGATTTGGAGGACATTCTACAAACCACCTCTTGCTAAGAACTCTGGTGTCTTGCAGCAAAGTGTCCTGCATAGCATTGTAGCAACCTATCGTTTTCTACACCATATTACCCTCGAGGTGTCTACACAGTGCCCTTCTGTTCAGCTTTAGACAGGGTGTTTCATTTTTTCCTACATTTACCCCAGTCAATTCCTCTTTTGTTTTTCTTTTGTTGGTTTTTTGCAGCAGCTTTTCAGTGATTTAGGATTGGTTTTCTCCAAGCCGCTGTTTGTTCTTGGAGTGAGATATTGGCCAGCTGGGAGCACCATTTCCCAGCTGGCTAGCTTTTTGCTGGATCAGGCTAAAGCAGCCATTTTGAAATCTCACCAGAGCAGCGTGGCTGGGGTAGACCAGTGTGGTGTGCTAGGGCTGTTCTGGGCTCAGATTCTGGACCAGCTGCGGTGTGATTACGCTTCTTATAAATTGACTTGCAACCTGATCACTTTTAGTTGCCTTGGTGAGTTAACAATATTTTGAGAGAACTTGGCGATGTTGCTGCTTTAGTGATCTCTGTTCAATGTATGCTTAGGACGCGTTTTGCTTTGTTTGTGTCTTTTGTGTACATGTTGTCATTTTATAACATTTAAAAAAATGTTTCCTGATTGCTGAATAAAGGTGTTTTCCATGTTGTGTTTCTCTGACCATCTCTCTGGCTATCATCCCTCGCTCCGCCACGCACCCATCTTTCTCCCTTTCTCTCACTAAACTTATCTGGACCCTGTTACCGTACCATACCTTACTGATGTATTTATGCTCATCACACCTCTCTGGAGTAGGGCAGTGCTGTTATCCCTATTGTACAGATGGGAGGACTGAGGCACAGTAGCCCAGATCTTCAAAGGTAATTAGATTCCTAACTCCCATTAAGCCTGGACCAGACTGACTCAGTGACTTGCGTAGGGTCACACAGGCACTTTGTGGCCAAACTGGGAATGAATCCACCCAAACCTCTGAGCCATTCGTTCCTCCCCTATAAATAAAGAGACGTTAAAGGAGTGTGTGTTACAGTTCATATGGCACACAGTACACAGCTCTTTTGTTCCTTCAGCTTGCAGGGGCTGGTTTAGTGCAGGGGGTGCCAGTATTTTTCACTCTGGTTTGTAGGTCTAGAATGGGGGCTAGTAGGTGCCAGGTTATTCTGTACAATTTTGTATACTGTGAGTTTATTTGTTACATGCTTGCGTGAGCTTGGAGGCACACTGAATAGAGAGATCTCCTTCCCCAAAAGCCTTATTAATGCTTCTCAAAGTGGGAGCCCTAACATACTGCTAGAGGACTCAGGGTGCAGTCCTGACCCCATTGTAGTCAGCGGCAAAACTCCCCTTGCTTAAGCGAGGCCCAGATTGTGCTTTTAAAATGCCTTACTGAAAGGGTTCTGTAATGTCCCCATCCAGTGAAAGAAGTCTGTGCATATATCCTGCAGGCCCTGAAATCGATGGCAAAATGGCCATTGACTCAAATGGGGCAGGATCAGGGCCAGACAACAGCCCGGCTTGCAAGACGCCTGGTGAGATGTGCACAGCTCCTGCTGAGCTCTGGGAGAATTGTGCAACTGAGGGCAGATTGTGACCCCAAAAGTTTGGGTTGTGTGTGATGGTGATTCACAGCAACAAGGCTAGTGCTGTTTGTCAAGAGCGTTTCTATGGTAAGAGCTGGCCGGCTGCCATTGCACGTTGGGAGCAGGCTGAATGCATGTCTGGTATCTAATGCCTTTTAACCAAACTTGCAGGTCCTCTAAAAATCGCTCCCGACCCCTGATGATGATGTACGCTGCCCAGTGCTCCCCCTGCTTAGTCAAGCCGCGTTTTGCTGCTGCCGATGGATGTCTATCACAGATGTCTGTGAAATCTTTTAGAGATCTGGGCTGGTATCATCATCTTCTGTCTCATTTCAGTGGATTCATCACACCAATCTCTCTAATCAACAAAGCTGTGAAAAGGAAATTGACCTTTACTAAAGCCTTTACACCTGTGTCCTCTGAAAAAGTGAGATTTTTAATTGAAGATTTCACAGGCAAAAGAAGGTTTGTTATAATGAAACAGAGCTGCTGCTATGCAGACTCCTCGCCCTTACCCCTCTAGACTCATAGACCTTAAGCTTAAGGCCAGAAGTGGCCATCCAGCAGCAGTGAGATGCGCCAGGCAGAGGGGTCCTTTTTTACTACATTTAGCACTACAGGGTATCTGTGATGATTTGATTCAATTTAGCTACAAGCACATCATCAATTTAAACATCTATAAGATTATTTTTATTTATGTATTTATTTGCCTACAAGCGGCAGCTCGGATGATTATCACTTAAAGGAAGCAAAGGGGGAAAAAGTCTGCTGGGTTTTTTTTTAATTTGTTTACCCTGTGCCTTACACAGTGCCTTGTCTACAGTCAGCGTCATTGTTTTCCCCTGTGTAGTAACCCGAGGTGGTTCTTTCACAAAAGCAATTGGGGAAATAGAAAATATAGCTGTAAACCCGTATAAATTGGCAGGGCTAAAATGACTTCATTTTTGAAACTGAGTTGATTATAAATTGGTGGTGTCCCCTTGAGTTTAAAACAACATGGTCCCGATTCAGGAAAGCTTCTCTATTCAGGAAAGGGTGTACGTTCCTGTTTTAACACTAAGGACTTAAATAGAGATGGACTTAAATCCACATGTAAGTGCTTTTCTGAGTTAGCAGTAGCTGCATATTAAGGACTTCAAACTGGCACATGCGATGCTCTCCACACGCCTTTTGATCGCTCCAAAACATTTCAGTGACGGCGTGGGCTGGTGAGAAATCCGGAGTCTGCCACTCACTGCCTGGGTGGCAATAGGCAAGTCTGTTGGAGGCAGAAGATAATTATTAGCACACTTCGCAGGTCTGGTGTGAGGATCAGCTTGTGGTTGTACAGTAACTAGGGCATATAAAGTGCTATACAAGTGCCTACAGGTGATCTTTGTTATTGTTGTGTAAATGATAATACTTATTAATTCAGCCATACTGGGCTTCGTCCATAATCCCAGTCTAAAAAGACTATACAAAGAGGTAGGGCATCTGATTTTGCCACTCTTGCTTTATTCTCTAAGATTCGGGGATAGAATCAGAGAAGATGAGGGTTGGAAGGGAGCTCAGGACGTATCTAGTCCAACCCCCTGCTCAAAGCAGGACCAACTCCAACTAAACCATCCCAGTCAGGGCTTTGTCAAGCTGGGCCTTAAAAATCTCTAAGGATAGAAATTCTACCACCTGCCTAAGTAACCCATTCCAATGCTTCACCACCCTCCTAGGGAAAAGGTTTTTCCTAATGTCCAACCTAGACCTCCCTCACTGCAACTTGAGACCATTGCTCCTTGTTCAGTCATCTACTGCCACTGAGAACAGCCTAGCTCCATCTTCCCTTCAGGTAGTTAAAGGCTGCTATCAAATCCCCCCTCATTCTTCTCTTCTGCAGACTAAACAAGCCTAATTCCCTCAGCCCTCATAAATTGTGCTCCAGCCCCCTAATAATTTTTGTTGCTCTCTGCTGGACTCTCTCCGATTTGTCCACATCCTTTCTGTAGTGGGGGGCCTAAAACTGAACACAATACTCCAGATGTGGCCTCACCAGTGCAGAATAGAAGGGAATAATCACTTCCCTTGATCTGCTGGCAGTGCTCCTACTAATGCAGCCCAATATGCTGTTAGCCTTCTTGGCAATAAGGGCACACTGTTGACTCATATTCAGCTTCTTATCCACTGTAATCCCCAGGTCCTTTTCTGCAGAACTGCTGCCTAGCCCATCAGTCTCCGGTCTGTAGCTGTGCATGGGATTCTTCCGTCCTAAGTGCAAGATTCTGCACTTGTCCTTCTTGAATCCCATCAGATTTTTTTTGGCCCAATCCTCCAATTTGTCTAGGTCACTCTGTATCCTATCCCTGCGCTCCAGCATATCTAGCACTCCTCCCAGCTTAGTGTCATCGGCAAACCATCTTCCAGATCATTAATGAAGATGCTGAACAAAACCAGCCCTGGCATTGACCCCTGGGACGCGCCGCTTGTTACCGGCTGCCAACTAGACATCAAGCCATTGATCACTACCTGTTGAGCCTGATGATCCAGCAGCTTTCTATCCATCTCATAGTCCATTCATCCAACCCATACTCCTTTAACTTGCTGATAAGAATACTGTGAAAAACCATATCAAAATGTTTGCTAAAGTCAAGGTATATCATGTCCACCACTTTCCCCACATCCACAAAGCCAGTCATCTCATCAAAAAAGGCAATCAGGTTGGTCAGGCATGACTTGTCCTTGGTGAATCCATGCTGACTGTTCCTGATCACCCTCCTCTCTTCCAAGTGGCTCAAAATGGATTCCTTGAGGACTGCTCCATGATTTTTCCAGAGACTGAAGTAAAGCTGATTGGTTTGTAGTTGCCCGGATCCTCCTTCTTCCCTTTTTTTCCCCCCTCTTCTTTTTCTTCTCTCTGTAACTATAATGGATAGTAGCTGAATAACAGAGAGCTCAGGACTAATAAATCTCCCATATAAAGCCCTGTTTAGAACTCTGCTCCCGTAAGTATTGACTTCTGATAGCTATTTTATTGTGACAGCCATGATTAATACTGTGGGAGACCAAAGACTGTAAGAATTCCAGGGTCACTTCAGACATAAGTGTTGCTATGTACCATGGCCCCAAAGATTTCTTCATGAATGACCCTGGGGAATAGATTTCAGAACCTCCTGCTGCACATAAAAACGTAATCATTAGTTTCGCTAATGTTAAAGCTGATCAGGTAACTTAGACCCAGAATTTCAATTTTGTGTAAGAAATAGAAAATAAAACATGAGTCTAAGCATTTTTTGTATAAAAATTAAAACCAGTTTTAATCCAATTTTGTGTTTGTTTTTCAACATTCCCTATTAGAACTTGCAGCCTAGTCCTAGCACAAGAACCAGAAAATGAATCTGACTAGAAAGAAAAGTGAAATGTATTCAGCTTGGCCAAAGACCATAATCAAATTCAGGATAGTAACTAACCAGCATAAATGGGGAAAGTAAATTAGATTTCCCAACTGTTATTTTGAATAATCTAGATTGCTAGTAATGGGGAAGTAAATAGAGCTAATTTTTTTCCTGCTTCACACATCATTGCAAGTCATAAAAATT
This sequence comes from Mesoclemmys tuberculata, assembly GCA_007922155.1. Classification (NCBI taxonomy): domain Eukaryota; kingdom Metazoa; phylum Chordata; order Testudines; family Chelidae; genus Mesoclemmys; species Mesoclemmys tuberculata. Next base: position 4,669,696 of record ML675650.1, on the reverse strand, counting down.
CTGCAGCCAATGACTTTAGCCTGACTAAAGTCACTTGGCTCAACATAGGGGTATCTGCGGGAATTTGTGATCTACAGAAAGAAGAGCTAGTGGTTCTTTCTGATTTTAAACTCTATGAAACGATGAAACATGGCTTGATTTTCCAAATAGCAGGTTGCGCTCATCACTCACCTGGTAAACTGTTGGTCATTGGGAAAGAGAAATTGCCAAACCGCATGACATCCTGTGTAGAGCCACTGAGCAGAATCACCACACTGGGTTTGCGGCTGTGTGGTCTGGTAGACAGAGCACTGATCTGGGCCTCAGGAGGTCTGGCTCGTATTCTACTTTAAGGTAGAAATTCAGGGTGCGATCCTGGCCTTATTGAAATCAATGGGAATTGTGCCACTGACTTCAGTGGGGTTAAGATTTGAGCCATCAGGTCTCGTGTTCCTTTTGCACCCAAGCCTCCCATTGGAGAAATGCAGGGATGAGCCCAGGGGAGAAGGAGAACAATATTTAACACATACAACAATGAGCTAAAATCGAGTGAAATGATCATAAATCTCCTTTAAAGACAGGTTTGACATAGCGCAGCACCCCCAGTCCCTGAATGGGATCTCACTTTGCAGCAGCTGTTTACTATCCCTGATTCTTTGACATTTGGGGGCAGTAAAGAGAAATTTCTACATGTGTTCAGGGCCTGATCTGAATCCAAATCCCAGTGAAATCACTGAAAAGAGAACATGGGCTGGTGCAAGATGTACGGCGCACATCACTATGGAAGCAGTGTAATCCTCTGGGTCAGCTTCACACCATTCTTCATCATAACAGAGAAACTTTGGTCATAGCTCTGCTGAGAAGGTATCAAAATCACGTCCCCCAGGGTTCTTCATGGCTAGTCCCTGGTCTGTTGATCTGGATACAAATGTACCATTACATTTAGAAGTGATTCTTTTACAGGCTTACGTTGTTAATTAGTCTCTTTCAGCTCAGAAGCCGTGCTCATAGGATTTCCCTTTCTCAGATCATGGAATCCAAACGGTTAAAGAATTACTCATTTTTCAAATATGAAGCACAGTTTAAATTGTCTGAAGGACTGATGAATATCCCATTCCCCCCTCCCTTCCTCCCAGAAAAAGTACTGAGCTGATGAACTTGGCCTGCAGAGAATCTCCAAGCCCTTCCTGGTTAGCCCTGTGTCCCAAGTGAAGGAAGAGAATTGGAGATAAAAATTCCAGAGCTTCATCAGTCATTCTTGGCTCCGTGGTGTCCAGCTGTACACAATCAGAAAGCTGGCTCTCTGACTGTCGTGGCATGGGTGGATTCCAAGTAAATCCAAAAGGGTCATGGTGAGTCCCCCAAATGTCAGGCCTGACACTGTAGTGTCACAGTGGCTAGGGGATCATCAGTCTCATAAACCATAGTCCCTCATTGAATACAGTTGCCTGTTAGGAGGCCTACCTCTGGCATACGCACGGGCAAGGTCACCTCAGTGCATAGTTCTGCTGTGCAACGTGACTCTGTTTTTGGGTTTTAAAGCATCCTGAGGTTCCCTCTTTGTTTTCGATCTGAGTGCAGAGATGCTAGCTTTGCAAACCTCTTATATTCACAGGGTCAGACTGGGTCCTTTTCTCCTTGCTCTTCATCTCTAATAATAAAGGCACTTGTTAAAGGCCAAATGCCAGCCTTGGTCATGCCTGTACCAAGTCTCTTATCTTCAAAGCGTGCCCTTATTTGTGCCAGCGCAGCCGCCTCCAGTCTGCGCCTGATTCACCGATTAGAACTGAGGGACCAGTTTTGTGGATGATACACATGCTGGACTGGAGGTCAGCTCACTGCCCCATCGCTGTGTTAGGACCTTCAGGCCTCAAAAAGCAGCAAAAGCTTATTTTTGTCCCAGGAGTCAGCAGGTCTGACTCGGTGCACGCCAGGACACACATCTGTTCAGTTTACACCATCACAGCTGCACTCCATGCAAACTGGTCAGTGTTCTCCTGACTAATATAGTCTAGACAAGCCCTCGATTTAATTCCTTTCTTCAGTTGTCAACTGTGACCTTCTGAAGATCGCACCTTCCTGACAGGTGCTTTTCCAGCTTCCTTAAACCCAAGCTCCTTCATTTCTGAGAGTTTGAGATTCAGTACTGTCTCTTTCTCCGTTTGATTTATTTTACCACACAAGGGATTATTGCACTAGTGGGATCTTTAGAGCCAGGTCTCTCTCTTCATTTCTCTCTCCACCCCTACCTGAAGCTGCAGTATAGAAATGAAAAGCAATGCTTGCCACCCTTGGAGTCCTAGAGAGACTGAGGTGCAGCTGAAGAATTTAATGAATGTTACAGGCTCCAAGGTGAAAATTCAGACCTGTTTGTGCTGAGATTCTAAGAGCTGCCTGGATGTAATCAGTTACTCATAGTACCAAACAAAAATCTCAAGCCGTCAAGCTACAGAGATGAATATCAAAGCCTTTAGTCAGCCTGTAAATCTGCATGCTACAGAGGGATAATGAAAGTGGGTTCCGTGCTTTCAGAACCCCCCTGAGTCTCAGAATAGCGGGGACATTATTTTTTAAATCTTGGGAGGGTTAGATGTCCAGCTCTGTAAGGATCTTGCCATTCATGAAAATGCAGATGTATTCTGCAGGCATAGATCTACTACCTTCCCAGGCCTGACAGCTGTGGGCCCAAACTACACCCAAGAGCAGCGGTCTTCAAAGTGCCAGAATCCTAAACACCAATCAGTGTAAAAAATTCAATCCAGCCCTTTGGCCACCTGAACGGCCATCTGTATGAGCGCGTGTGTTTGCTCACAGCTGACGCTGGGTGGCAGGAACATTATAGGGTAGCTGTAAGAACACATTAGCTTGGCCAACCCTCAGGGCCACCCTGATCCTCCTTTAGATTCCCAAGGGTGGATTCATCACAGGGGCAGGTACAGGCTGTCCTAATGTGTGTCGCCTCCTGCTCACAGCCTGTATGGGATTTGCAGACGTGTAACCCCCACCAGCCCTCAGTCCATCCCCCAAAACACCCATCTGTTGGAGACACCTGACATCAGTGCTGTTTGGGTTGTTATACCTGTCCCTTTGCACTGGTGTACATGGCAGAAGGGTGCCATATGGCAACATGAAATCTGGCCATAGAACAGGCACATGTGATTGACTGCTGGGTCTCCACATGCTCCAAGGGCCCCTCAGGTCTAGGTTTTATTATTATTATTTATTATTGTTTACATCTGTGCACAGTGGCTGCAAAAGGCCGTCATTCTGAGCGGGTAGCACGATGCTTTCCTTTGGCTCTGGTGTAATTGCCCACATGAGGTGCAGAATGAGGCCCGTGGTGCGTGGAAGATGTCAGCTCTCCAGGGCAGTGGTTCTGAAGCAGCGGTACGTGTACCCTTGGGGGTACGTAGAGGACTTCCAGGGGGTACATCGACTCATCTAGATAAAAAGCACTAGCAAAGTCAGTACAAGTTAAAATTTCATCCAGGCAGTGACTTGTTTATACTGCTCTATGTACTAGACACTGAAATGCAAGTGCAATATTTATATTCCCATTGGTTTATTTTATAATCGTGGTGAAAACGAGAAAGGATGCCATTTCTCAGTAACCGTGCACTGTGACACTTTTGCATTTTTATGGCTGATTTTATAAGCCAGCAGCTTTTAAGTGAGGTGAACCTTGGGGGTACGCAAGGCAAAGCAGACTCCTGAAAAGGATACAATAGTCTGGAAAGGTTGAGAGCCACTGCTCCAGGGGGCTAGTCATTTGTGCTCCGGGCAGCCATCCATTCAGGCAAGCTGGGTTCACTTTCCAGTCGTGGGCTGGCTCTCTCCCTGGCTCTGCAGGTGCCAGGAGAAGCAGAGGTGACCCCTGGGGTGGGGCGGAACTAGTCAGCGTAGAACAAGCCATGGGGCATCTGCGTGGCGTGAAGTGAGGCCGATGATGGGAGGAATTGTCACAGATCTAACGAATGCCGGCTGTCTGTCTAACGCTTGGTCTTTGTGTCCCACCATTGCTAGGTGACTATGGAGCTCAGTGGTCTCCCGGTGGAGTTGTGGCGCCTGATTTTATCCTACTTGCGTCTTCCCGACCTGGGCCGCTGCAGTTTGGTTTGCAGAGCATGGCGTGAGCTCATCCTCAGCCTGGATAATACCCGCTGGCGCCAGCTGTGCCTGGGTTGCATTGAATGCAGACACCCCAACTGGCCCAACCATCCCGATGTGGAGCCCCAGTCCTGGCGAGAGGCCTTCAAGCAACACTACGTTGCCTCGAAAACATGGACCAAAAATGCACAGGACATCGAGTCCTCCAACTGCTTCTCCTTGTTCCGGAGGAAGAAGGACCGCCGACTCCTCTGCGTGGGGCAGGGCTGTGAGTTCGAGACCCTCCGGGCCGCCGTGGCCTCGGCTGGCGTTTATGACCGGATTGTGCTGCTGCCAGGGGTGTACGAAGAGCAGAGCGAAATTATCCTGAAGGTGCCGGTGGAGATCATGGGGCGGGGGAAGCTCGGGGACGTGGCTCTGCTGGTCAGCATTGATCAGCAATGCCCAACCACTCGCCTGTGCAATGTGGTCTTTATGCCAGCCTGGTTCACCCCTGTTGTTTACAAGGTGGGTCTGACTCTAGTCTGAAACGCTCACGGTAGCAAAGGACAAAACGCAAGCACCAGAGACAGGGTTGCCAGCTTGATGATATTTAAAAACTGGACACTCCAGGAACGGCCTCTGTCCCACCTCTTCCTCCCGAGGCCCAGCTCCTTTTGCTTCTCTTCCCCCCACCCTTCCCTTGCTCACTGCTCTGCCCCTCTCCTCTCCCCTCCCCTACCCCACCTGGGTCAGGAGGGACCGCCTGCGGGGCTGTCCAATGCAGGTAGGAGGTAGCCCTGGCTGATTAGGGGCTGGTGCGGGTAATAACCCGGCGCCTCCCCCTTTCCCCTGCCCTCAGTAACCGGACTCTGGGTGTTTGGTCAGTAGATCTGACTGGACACTGTCAGGTCTCTTTCCGACCGGACTTTCCAGTAGAAAACCAGGCACCTGGCCGCAGAGATGCCTGGCCAGCGATGGGACGTTGGGGTGAGCGGATGCTCTGAGGTGGCACTGAGCGTTGGCTGGCTGGTTCTTGCTCACGTGCTCAGGGTCTAACTGGTTGCCATATGTGGGGTCGGGAAGGAATATCTCCCCGGATCGGGTTGCCAGTGACCTTGAAGGGCTTTTGCCTTTCTCTGCAGCATGGAGCGTGACTCTTGGTATATCTCACTAAATCAATTCCCTGCCATTGCGGGGGCCCCGGGCCCTGGTGTGCCCAAGTCCCTCCTGTTCTCTGCCTGTGGCGCCCAGTAGTCCAGTGACCAGAAGGCTGTAATACTCTGGTCTAATTCTGGTTGTTGGGTTAGTGTGTGGGGGCTGGGTGGTGGTGGTGGCCTGTGATATACAGGAGGTCAGACTGAAATGATCTGGGTGTCCCTTCTGGCATTAAACTCTAATATGCCTTCCCGGATGATGTAATTCATGCTTTTTCTTAGTATATAGTTCTAGAGGGCTTAGAGAAGGGACCCTGCTAGTCAGGACTTCTAGGTTCTCTTTTTGGCACTGTAGCTGACTCGTGGTTTGACCTGGCCCGTGTCACCTTGGGCACTATCCAGACATTCATACTCCATGAAGCCAGTCAGGCTACATGAGGAGCAAAAATGGGAATAAAGGTTTGAAAATCTGACCTCTTACCTCTCTCTGCCTCCGTTTATCTGTCTGACAAATAGAAACCTACCTTACAGGAGTGGTGGAACTCAGTTATTTTTTTAAATAATTAAATTCTCAACTAAGGAGATTTCCTATGAAATTAGGGATCAGACAGAATTCCAAGACAGCTTGTTTCCTTTTCTCCCCAAGCCCCTCTGGATCATGGCTCAGGTATGTTGTCAGGGCATGGTGGGGACAACCTCACTGTCTGTCTTGTACTGATTGTGGGGGTAAGCAGAGAGCATATCACCTCTTAAGGTGAGAAAAGACAGGACTCTCCTACAAAGTAAGAAAAGTTTTTGAGGCTGCTGCAAACCTCGTAGATCTCCAAGGCTTTCTACCCACAGGCTGTGCTGTCTTGTGTCCCAAAGCCTCCCAAACTGATGACAGGACAGACTTCAGCAATCCAGTTCCACGTTCACGTGGATAACAGGGGAGAGAAGAGTCAATAAAGTTTCCAGTGGTAAGGCAAATCCCCCAGCCTAACGCTGACTTAGATACATGTGACAGAAACATTTGCCTTCCTTGCTTGATAGACAGCAGGTAGAGCATGCCTGCTAGCATGCACAGTGGATGCTGCATCTACTTCTGCTATATTCATAGGTTTTAAGGCGAGGAGAAGCCATTGGAACATCTCATCTGACCTCCCGTATAGCTCAGGCAATTACATTTCACCCCATTACCCCATCCCAAGCCCAACAACTTGTGCCGATGGGCTGACAACAACTAAAGCTGCCATGGGTAGGACTCCAGCTCATAGTGCGTGGATGTTGCTTGATCAGAGCTGGGGCTGTTAAATTTCTGGATCTCGGAACAGAAGCTGATGTCTATCAGTTTACTGGGAGTGCCATGGTCTACCAGTTCCAAGTGCCACTGGGGGCAGGGGGTGTATCGGGGTGGGGGGTATTTCTTCATGATTTTGGCATTTATTTTGTCTCATGATTGTTCTTCTCCAGACAACCTCTGGCCACGTCCAGTTTGACAACTGCAACTTTGAGAATGGGCAGCTCCAGATCCACGCCCCGGGGACGTGCCAGGTGAAGTTCTGCACCTTCAGCCAGTCCAGCATCCATTTCCACAGCGTGGCCCTGGGCGTCCTGGAAAACTGTGAGTTCGCTGGCAGTGAAAACGCCTCCGTCACCATCGAGGGTGTCCCGTCCTCTGAGAGGAACTGGGCCTGCAAACACCTAACCACGCTGGCCAAGTCCCACTCTGTGTTGTTACAGGCATCAGATGCCGCGCTTTGCAACACGGCCAAGTGCGACAGCTGGGGTGGCCCAGGAAGGACCTGTGAGATCGTGGTGGATGGAGACCAAAGTCATTTACTTTCTGCTTCCAAGACTCAGCTGGTGCTTGAAAAAGCAGGTGAGAAAGAGGTTGAAGTCAATGGGAACCTTTACACAGCAAAGGAGAAGGAAGCCATGATCCTGGAGACAGACTCTAGTGACAGTGAGCTGAGCACAAGCAGTGAGAACGAGGAAGACAACCGGTCGATGTGCAAACTGTCCTGCCAGGCCCACGGTCTGAGTCACATGCTGGCACAAGTGGTCCACAGCAGCAGGCTGCAAACCAACGGGCTAACCCCCCTTCAGATGGGCCTGGACCTCAAAACACTGCAGCAGGAGCTGCAGAGAGACAAGGAGGCCCAGTCTCTTGCCAGCGCTCTGCAAGGATGCCTCATTCGGAAGTGCCTGTTCAGGGACGGGAAAGGCGGGGTCTTTGTCTGCTCGCAAGGGCGAGCCAAGCTGGAGGGGAGCGTCTTCAGGGATCTGACCTATGCAGTGCGGTGCATACAAAACAGCAAGGTGCTGTAAAGGCTGGTAATGAAACCCTCCCACGCTGCAAAGGCAACCCTCCTAGGGATTCGGTTGGCAGAGCCGAAAGGCCACGTTGTTAACCAACCCCATGTTTTGCACCTGCACTCACATGTGGGTGAAAATGAAAGCACTTAGATGTCTCCTTGATTGCACCCTCAGATCCAGTCGGTAGACATCAAAATGCTATTGGTGCTGGATGCATTTGACTCTCCCTGCAGAGTTAGCCACTCAATGGAGAACCCTTGGAAATGCTGACAGTCAGCACCACGTTTTAAAGTACATCTGTGGTGCTGCGCCTGCTGTGGGGTCACCAAGTTAGCAATATAGGAACATAGGAATTGCCAGACCAGATCAGGCTGTGGTCCGTCTAGCCCACTGTCCTGCCGCTGACAACAGCCAGTTCCATCTGCTTCAGAGGAAGGTGCAGGAAATTGTGCAGCAGGTAGCAAGGAGGTAACCACTTGAGACAGTTCCTTCCTAACCTCTGATAGTTAGAGACTGAACCCTAAAGGTTTCTATCCCTTTATCAGCATAGATTTGTAAAGTGGCCCTGTGTTCTATGCATGCTAAAGAGTTCAGAACTTGGAAATGTTCCTATTTCTTTAGACAGGGTCTAGGAAATGAAATTGACCCCACCCCATCCCCAAAATAAAAGGGACAATTCAGACTACCGGGAAAACTCCCTGACAGAGAGATCTAGTGGGGTGATACTGGTGTAAAGTGGTGAAGAATCACAGGGAATGTAAGATTTCTGAAGCCCTTGAATGCTCATGTTCTTGCTTTCACGTGCCTGGTTCTGTCCCTCCTTTGATACGTAACTACACCGTTCTCACTTAGCAACCGCAACTGGTTTGTTCTCGAAGGAAAGGAGTTTGCCATGGTACCTGTGGCTAGTTTTAGGTCCTAACTGTCCAACCCAAAGTTGACCTGAAGCTAGCTGCTCAAGATGATCGTAGCACTATAGTAGCCATGTGGAACAGATGCAATGCTTCTCCCTGCAGCAGGGCCCAAGAGAAGTGAATGGCTGAGAGGTAGCCTTCAGCTGTTGGCCATTCACTATTTTTGGCTGGAACGAAAGATCTGCACTGACACTGGGGTGGTGACACACATACATGTCATCTAGGCCAGTCTTGGAAACATTTGTCTCTTAGCAATAAGGATGCAGAAAGGGCACCTGAACTAAATTGAACCATAGCATTAAGCACTCAGAATAGGGCTACTGCCATCTGATTGGCCGCACTAACGAGTGAGGCAGTAGGTGGGAATTTATTTACCATTCATTATATGACGATTCTTCCCAGATGAAATACTTTGCAACTGCGTCCTGCAGTGCCCTCATCTTCCCATTCCAAGTCGTTAATTCACCCATCTGCTTACAGGAAAAGTGATTTTAGCTGGGTTTTTAAGGCAACAGCTCGTTCTAACACCTACCCCTTTCACCACAAACACCCCATAATCCTGATGGACCCTAAACAAGTGATCTTACAAATTCGAAATGGGGAAGATCATTTATGACACGTAGACCATTCTTCAGCCAGGACAGCAGTATACCCTGTGGCATATTCTCTCGTGTTTTGTCCAGCCGTGTGTAAGTGTCTTTCACGTGATCGGTTCCATTACTGAAAGTCTGATATGTTAGTATCAAAACGTGGGAGATTTGCACGAGAACCAAGTCTCTGTAGGCAAGTGGAGAATGTGTGTCGAGGCCTTATCCAAAGGCAGTTACAGCCAGTGAATATTTTCCAGAGATGTCAAAGGGCTTTGGTTCAGGTCCCGGTATAGTAACTAGGACTCTAGTGAGGCAAATGCTTACACAGCACAGAACTGTGCTAACGCAAGTAGCCCCATTGGAACGGGGAATTGAAACAGGACGAATTGAATTCTCTAGGATGGAGGTTGAGCTGCTCTTGTGAAAATGGGCCATAATTTAGCATTTGGGTTCACACGCCCCTGTGATACTTTCTTGGGACACCCAGCACTGAGGAACAGGTTCACTGAAATGAAAAAAGAAGGGGAGAGGAAGGCAGTAACAGGAAAAAAGCGGCTAGTCCTGCACGAAGAGGGGAACAGAAAATGGAGATAGCAGAGTTTGGCACCCCAGGAGGACAGACGATGATTCACAGAAGATTGCAAGGCAGAACAGAAGACAAGAGGACTTGCAGCTAGAAAGAACAGCAGGGGGAGGGTTGGAGAATCGCACCTACACCAGGAAGAGGCAGGTCTATGTGACCGGGGACTCCCTGCTAAGAAGAATGTACAGGTCCTGTCACCAGAGCTGATCTAGAGAACTGACGGGTGTGCTGTCTGCTGGGCGCTAAGATAAGGGATGTGGATCTGTGGCTGAGGGGGATCCTAATGGGAGCTGGAAAGAATCCACTGATTGTCCTTCATTTGGGAACAAATGACACGGCTAGATTCTCACTGTAACGCATCAAGGGAGACTACGCCAGGCTTGGGAAGATGCTTGAGAAATGGAAGCTAAGATGATCTTCAGTGCGATTCTGCCTGTCCCTAGAGGAAGAGAATGAAGGCGAGACAAGATGATGGTGATCAACAGATGGCTCAAGCAGTGGTGCTGTTAGGAGGGCTTTGGGATGTATGGCCATGGGGAGGCATTTGCAGACAGAGAGGACCGTTCTCATTGGGTGAACTCGCCCTGAGGAAGGAGGGAAATAGACTTCTGGGATGGAGGTTGGCACAACTGATTAAAAGAGCTTTAAACTAAGAACTCAGGGGAGATGGGAGCTGCTCATGTAATCTCTGTGCCTGATTCTAATAGTGAGCAGGAGGAAAAGGAAGTAAACGAGAAATACAGCAATGGAGAAGGGAACAAGAGAGGGCAGGAGAACAGACTTCATAAGAAAAGATATTGCCAGTACCAATGACAGTAACAGTCAGGTAGGCGATACTGGCAGTAGAACAACTGTACTGAACCGGGCGTGGAATCTGGGTGAAGCTGAGCAGAAACAGCTAAGATGTCTGGGTGCCAATGCAAGGAGCCTCGGTAACAAAATGGAGGAACTAGAGCTACTGGTGCTGGAAGTGAAACCAGATATTATAGGGATAACAGAAACATGGTGGAATAGTAGTCACGACAAGTACAGGTATTGAAGGGTATGTGCTGTTCAGGAAAGGCAGAAATCAAAGTAAAGATGGTGGAGCAGCACTGTATCTTATTGATGAGGTAATTAGAAGTGGTGGAATGGATAAAACAGAATCCGTTTGTGTCAAAATCACTTTGTGGTGGAAGAAAGTTAACTATCCTGGGATAGTGCTTGAGGTCTGCTACACACCACCAAGATCCGACCTGCATATGGCTAGAGACCTCTTTAATAAAAGTAAATGAAATAAACACTACTGGGAATTGTGTGATTAATTTCCCCGATATAGGTCGGAGGACAAGTGCTACTAATAGTGGTAAGGCCCAGATATCAGCAGACAGATTCCTTCACCAAATAGTCACAAACCAACAAGAGGTGATGCCATTTCAGATTTAGTACTGGTAAGTAGTGAGGAAATCCAAGAAGAACTGGTTGTAGAGGAAAACCTTGGTTCAAGTGATTGAGTTGATCTGATTTAAACTAAATGGAAGGATAAACTAAACTAGGTTTGCAGCACGGGTCCTTGATTTCAAAAAGGAAAACTTAAAAAAAATTAGGGGAATTTGTTAGGGAAGTGGACTGGGCTGAAGAATTCAGGGAATGTGGAGGGAACTGGGAATTATTTAAGGCAAAGTTGCAGAAGCTATCTGAAGTTGGCATCCCAAGCAAGGGGAACAAATTCATAGGAAGGGTTGCAGACCAAGCTGCATGAGCAAGCATCAAAGACAGGTGATTAAGAGAAAGCAGAAAGCCTACAAAGAGTGGAAGATGGGACGGCTCAGCAAGAAAAGCTACCTCTGCGAGGTCAAGAATGTGTAGGGAAAAAGTGAGAACTGCCAAAAGCCAACCAGAGTTGGATCTTGGAAAGGAAACTTAAACCAATAATACAATGGTTTTTTAGCCATACAAATAAAAAATAAAAAAAACAAGGAAAGAAGAGGTGGGACTGCTAAGCACTGAGGATGCGGTGGGCATAAAGATAATCTAGGCATGGACCGACACCCAAACGAATATTTTGCCTCAGCTTTTAATCAGGGTAATGAGGTGCTTGGGGACAATGGATAATGGAAACAAGGATATGGAAATAGAAATTAGCACATTCGAGGTGGAAGTAAACCTCAGACAGCTTAATGGGACCAAATCAGGGCCCCGGATAATCTCCATTCAAGACTATTCAAGGAATGGGCACATGAAATTGCAGTCCCAATAGCAAGGTTTGTTAATAAATCTGTAAACGCAGGGAGTCAGAGCCTGTGACTGGAGAATTGCTAATCTAGTACCTCTATTGAAGAAATGGGGGGAAAGTGATCTGGAAAATTACCGATGCATTAGTTAGACCTCAATTGTATGCAAAGTCTTAGAACAAATTTTGAAAGAGGAAGTAGTTAAGGACGTAGAGGTAAACGGCAATTGGGATAAAATACAACATGGTTTTACAAAAGGTCAGTCGTATTAGACCAACACGATTTCTTTCTTTCAGAAGATACCAGTATATTTTAGAACAAGGAAATGGAGTTGATCTAATCTCCCTGGATTTCAGTAAAGCACTTGATACAATCCCACTTGGGAAATTATTCACTTGGTGAAGATGGGGATTAATACAAGAATCAAAAGGTGGGTAAGGAACTGGTTCAAGGGGAGACTAAAACGGGTCATGCTCACAGGTGAACTGTCAGGTTGGAGGGGAGGTTACTAGTGAAGTTCATCAGGAATTGATCTTGAGACCAATCTTATTTAATATTTTCATTCATGACCTTGGTGCACAAGGTGGGAGTGTGCTAAGAAAATGTGCAGGTGACACAAAGTTGGAGGCATTGCCAATACGGAGGAGGACTAGAATATCAGACCAGAAGATTTGGGCAACCTGGAAAACTGGAGAAATAAAAGTGGGATGAAATTTAAGAAGGCAAAGTGCAAGGTCATGTGCTTAGGGACCACCAACAAGAATTTTTGCTGTAAACTGTGAAAGTATGAGAATGGGAGCATGAGACGCATGAACTACAACTCCCACGAAACCATGCAGGAGCATTTCAGAATTGAAATACTTTTGTTTTCAATTCTTTGCCACAATTTTTCATAGGAAAAAACAATTCCAGCCGTCCAAACTTTGAAACCTTTACTGACTAATCCAAACGTGGTTGTTTCTGCTTAGTCATAATGGTTCTAGTTAATGAACTGCTGTCCCTGAAGAGAGAGCACAAAACATTGATTTCATGTGTCCTCCAGAAATATCGGCTGTTCCTATGTTTCTTGATGCTGGAGAGCAGCAGTTTGCTTTTTAGGCAGGTATTTTAGAGGTGTAGGGCTTTCTGCAACAGACCATAACACATTTAAAGTAAGTAAATACTTTGAATTAGTTCAGATCAATCCCTTGTAATTTAGCTAACAGGGAGGAGGAAAACCCAGTGAAAAAGGATGCTAGAGACCTCCATAAAGAGAGAAGGAAATAAGGTCATGAAATCATGGTTTGTGTAGGAGAAGGGGAAATACTGTATCAGGAGCTTTCAGTGTCTGCTGAATTGTGGAATACACCTTGGGGCCCAGCTTTTGATTCGTTCACAGACAAACCTGGCTCTGCTCCCTTACTAGCAAGCGAGAGGGAGAGAGAACATTTCACAAGGCTCTTAACGGATTCTTTTCCTAGTCTGAGCTGTCCAGCAGGTACCTTTTCTTGGCCTGGCGTGTGAGACCATTCACTTCCAGTTCATTTTCTACTTTGCTAGCTTGATCTGTATTGATACCACACTGAATGGGGAGTAGGCAACGTCCTCTCACTGCTCTTGGAGAGAATGCGCTAGGCTAGAAAGTAGCCTGGATGTTTCCAGAGGGCTGGTTATTTGAAGTGGGTGAAATCTTTTAGCTTTGGAACTTGGAAGCTGTACAATAAAATCCCTGCCCATTTTCCTCTTATTGAGAAGCTACAGTGACACAATTCTTGTCTAAAATAGCTTCCCTCTTATCCCAGTTGGAGGCAGCTGGGCTGTGTGATTTGCAACTTATATCAAAGCTCCAGTCTCCCAGGGCTCCAGCAGGTCTCAGCCCTACACACAAAAATAGGTGTAAGTAACAATAAGGGTACGGCTTAAGATAGGGAAATTCAGAGTTTGGACTGAAAATGCTTGTTAACAGTTTCTGCTTCATTCATGCCTCTGTGAAGACTGGGGGAAAGAAACAGGCTGTGTATCGGGAGGGGACAATGGGCCGCACCCTTGGTCCTTGACAGTGACTTTGATGGTGTTTTCACACCAGGGAGCATACCCTGGGCTACTGTGGGAATCTGGCCAGGGGGCCCGATTCTGTGCTAGAGTAAGTGGGTGCAGCTCCATCGCTCTCCATGGAATCTTCTCCCATTTGTAGTAACAGAGAATGTGCTCAGTGGATTGAGGCCCAGGGGAATCACCCCAGTGCAAAGGGCAATCCGATGGGGGTGTAGTCGCTCCTGGGCCACTCCCCTCTGTCGTAGCAGGCGTGGCTGGAGGAAAGGGGCAGGCCAGCAACACAGCTCTGTGCCGGTGCCCAGCTCCAGTTTTGTCACTAGGGCGTGTCAGCGACTGATGTAAATCAGAGCAACCTCAGGGTCCCCTGAGGAGCAGCCGTGCATCCAGCAGCCCCAGAATCGGGGCAGCGTGGCGCTGAGCCAAAAGAAGCAGGTGCAGGGCCAGGCCTCGCTCAGCTCTTCGGTGGCGCCTGGTGCAAGACCGAGCCCTTTCCGATGCGAGTGGAAACTGGATTGGCAGTTGCGTCTTCAGGTGCTGCTTAGTTTAAATCCCTCCATGGCTCTGATTTGAAAGCAAAGGGACTGCAAACAAAGGCTACCCAATGTACCGTACGGTACCTAGTTATTGCATCGTGTTGCCTTGTAGCCAATACCAAAGTGCTGTGGGTGGGGGAAGAGCAAAGTACCATCTGTCCCTTTGTTGGATTGATGATCATTTCTCGGATGTCCATCACTACAGTACTGGGGAACCAAGGGCCACTGAAGTCAGTGGGATCAGTGCCGTTGACTAATGGGTGTTGGATCAGAGCCCAGTCCAGCAAAGCCCTTGAACAAGGTGTACGACTTTAAGCAGTCCAAGGAAATCTGTAGACGGGGGCCTTGCTTTGTTAGCTCGCAGCATAAATCACCCTGTTACCGTTGGTCTGCAGAGCAGAGAATGCCATACCATGGTCCGCGTGACCTCCACGCCAGGGCAGTGGTGAATGACTACCCTTTCCTGCCTGGATCCCCGTTTAATTAACAGATTGAATGAAGCACCTTTTTGGAATGAGCAAACAAAGGGAGTGTAATTTAATTACCTTCCGAGCCATGTTGTTCATTAAAGTGGGAATGTGCAAAAGCAATTTGTAGATTATTTCTCTCTACTAATCAGACATGGGGTTAAGGGCTTATTTGACTGGAAGGAATTAAATACCATAACGGCATGAATATTAAACTACTTGTTTGCTTAAATAAAACAGTGCCGTGATTAAAAGGTCTTCCACCTTAACGTTGTTACCTGGGCTGATTCCGCATCTCGATGCTAGGTGTTTTGCCTTCTGTGTCCTCTTGCTCAGTCGATGTGCAAAGAATTGCTTTCACAGCAAGCAAATAGTGCATTTGCTGGGACAAATTCAAGACTGACATAAGCAAACAGCTCCATCAGTGGAGTGGCGCCCATGTCTACCAGGTCTGATTTCGGCTCTCTAACTTCAGGGTAGCTCTGAATAGCAGGGTCACGTGCAAGTGTTGTAATGTCTGCTTTGGAACCGCCTTGCCCTGGGCTAGAAGCAGCCGATGAAGGCTCGTTGAGCAATTCCCTGGTTTCCAGATGCAGCGTTTGGCTGCATCTCATGAGATCAGCTATCGTAGCGTAGCTCTGCCTTAGTTATCGGTATCCAACATGCGTGGTTAAAGTCCATGAAATGTCATCTGGCTCATTGAGCACACACGAGAGTAGATGTTTGGGTGAGAAACACTAGTGAAAACATAAAGGGCAGCACTTATTCCAGGCTGTTCTTCCCCACTCTGGCTTGGCACAACAGAGTGTTCGTAACCAGTGCCTCTCCAGCTCCCTCAGCAGCTCTCGGCCTTGAAGATACTGACTGGAGCCTCCAAGAAGCTACCAGCTGAACGGAGTCACGAGAAAGCCACAGGAGAGCCATGGTTTCAACATCATGACTTGTGCAGGTCGCCTCGCATTGATACATCATCTCCATGGAGACCTTGCTGAGCAACGTCAGCGCCTGGGTCAGGATCGCTTTGTGGCGCCACAGTCCCATTCAGTGCAGATTCTTCACTCTGTCTCCCTCCTCTGGGTATTGGGGGGGGGCTTTTCCCCTCTCCAACCCATTCTTGCCTGGGTGTTGCTTCTGTGTGCTCAGCGTTCTACTCCCAGGGTCAGAGCTGTGCTGGTCTCGGGCCAGTGGCCTCCATCAGAGATTATATGTGTGGCTCCCTGCCACATTGCCAGTTTTGGGGAGGGGATCCCATTCTCCCACCCCCAGCCCGGTACACAAGGATCCATTTACATAAGCATGGCAAGAGGCACATTCCTCAGTTTGGTGAGAGACTTGAGAACCGTACGTCACAGGGACCTAGCCCCTGTTCTCCACTGCTCTGGATACAGCCCCCTAGCGCTGTCGTCAGGTAGGGAGGTGTTCTTCCCCCTGTCATACGGGGGGCACACTGAAGGGCGGAGACATTGGGGTGGCCTCACCCTGGGTCCCAGAGACAAGAACAAGGCGCTATTCCTCCAGATTAAAAGGCGGCAAATTCAACACTGATAAAAGGCAATGCTTCTCAACACAACGCTTGGACTGTGGAACTCAGCCCCAGGAGAAGAGACTGAGGCAAGAATTTAGCAAGATTCAAAGAGGGGCTGGACTTTTATGTGGATAACAAGAATATCCAGAGTTATAATGAATGCTAAACATTTTGGAAGGGTTGTAAACCCCCCTGCTTCAGTCTCATCAATCTCTATTAGCGATCGGGGTGAGAGCTAACATGGGGGCAGATTATCTCACATCTGCTACTGTGGGGTTCTTACACCTTTGTCCGAAGCTTCTGGCAGGGGCCACTGACTGAGAGAAGTAATGCACCAGATGGACCCTGGCGATTCCTATGTTCCTGGGCCTTGATGAAGGCGGTAATAGCTTCCAGAGTTCCCAAATGGGCACTCTAACCACTCGACCACATTTCCTGCCTTTAAAATAAAAGGAGGTTGTTGGCAATGTCCAGAAATCTCTCCAAAGGAGACCTGACCTGTTTTGTTAACAGCCCGATATCTAGTTCTGTGTTGCTGCATGTGGTAGAATTCCCTTGGCACTGGTCTTCATTCACGCGCATCAGACTTGATTTTACACATGGTTGTAGCTCCTATGGTGATTGATTACTGGGTGTTGGTTGACGAACTCTTCTCCAAAATTGCGCATTGCATCCTGAGTAGAGAGGACCAGGCTTGCTGCTAATTTGCGTTGACAGCGCAGGGCGGCCTTAAAGTGTGTGGAAAAGGTCCCTCTGAAGCTGCCCCGTGTGCAGGGGGTTCCGTGGTTGATCAAGGCTCCATCTCTGCCCTGCTGCTAGGCCCTGGCATAGAGGATTGACTGAGGGCGTGGCCAGAGGGTACAGCGGTACGGCTGCCCTGGGCCTCCCAGGGCTGGTGGGGAGCCTTGGTGAGCAGTGCACAAGTTCGAGAAGCCCTGAGGCTCTCCGCCCTACACAGAAAGTGCCAAGGTGGCTTAAAACCACCGGCCAAGCGCAGGAATGGAATAACTGAGGATCAGGCCTAGGATTTTCCAAAAAGAGTCCATTAAAATATTTCCCTCCCTTCCCCTAATAATAATACTAATAACATCCAGCTCTTATCATCCATACATCCCAAAGCCCTTTGCAAAGGAGGCCAGTATCATTCTCTTTTTACAGATGGGGAAATTGAGGCAGAGGGCAGGAAAGTGACTTGCCCCAGGTCACCAGCGGATCAGCAGCAGAGCTGAGACTAGAACCCAGGATCGCTGAGCCCCACACCACCGTTCGACCCACTAGCCCACATTGATCATCCAGAGCCAGCGTGGAGTTGGGATGACATTTAGTACTGCAGAGTGCAATGCCCGTAGAGACTAACAACAAGAATTTTTGCTACCAGGTGGGGATGTATCTGTTGGAAGGGACAGAGGAGGAGAAAGACCTGGGTGTATTGGTTGATCACAGGATGAGCCACCAGTGTGATGCAGCTGTGGAAAAAGCTGAGGCAATCTTAGGGTCCATCAGGCGAGGTATTTCCAGTAGAGAAAGGGAGGGATTATTACCACTGGAATGAGATCTCCTCTGGAATACTGTGTGCAGTTCTGGTCTCCCATGTTTAAGAAAGATGAATTCAAACTGGAACAGGTGCAGAGAAGGGCTACTAGGGTGATCCGCAGAATGGGAAACCTGCCTTATGAGAGGAGACTCCAAGATCGTGGCTTGTTTAGCCTGGCCAAAGGCAGGGTGCAGAGAGAGATGATTGCTCTCTATAAATACATTAGTGGGATAAACAGCAGTGAGAGGGAGGAGTTATTTACGTTAAGAGCCAGTGTTGACAAGAACAAATGGCTATAAATTGCCATCAGAAAGTTCAGACTTGAAATTAGATGAAGGTTTTGAATCATCAGAGGGATGAAGTTCTGGAATAAACTTCCACACGGAGAAGAGGGAGGGGGACAAAACATCTAGCTGGCTGCAAGACTGAGCCTGATAGGTTTATAGAGGGGACGATGTGATGAGACTGCCTACAATGGCTTGTGGCCGATCTGCAACTGCTGGCAACAGATATCCCCAGGCGGCCGGTGATGGCACACCAGATGGGGAGGGCTCTGAGTTACTGCAGAGAATTTTTTCCCAGGTGTCTGGTTGCTGGGTCTTGTCCATATGCTCAGCGTTCAGCTAATCACCATTTTTGAGGTTGGGAAGGTATTTTCGCCGAGGTCAGCTTGTCAGAGACCCTGGGGGAATTTCGCCTTCCTCTGCAGTGTGGGGCATGGTTCACTTGCAGGTATAAACTAGGGTAAACGATGGATTCTCTGTAAGCTGAAGTCTTTAAATCATGATTTGAGGATGTCAGTAGCTCAGCCAGAGGGTAGGGGTCTGTTACAGGAGTGGGTGGGTGAGGTTCTGTAGCCGGGTTGTGCAGGAGGTCAGACTAGATGATTATAATGGTCCCTTCTGGCCTTAAAATCTGAGTCTAATGAACTTCTTTGCATCATGATACTGCTAGCAGTTAAAGGCAGTGCGAGTTTTCCATGCATCAGGGACTTGTGAAGCGGCAGAGAGGATAAAGCTATGCTTCTCCTACAGGTATCTTCTTCAGACACAAATTGGGACTAAAATTGCTTTTTCTCTCCCCTGTAGATCGTCATGCTGAAGAATGACATTCACCACTGCAAAGCATCAGGGATATTTCTCCGCTTGGCAGCTGGAGGCCTGATTGCAGACAATAACATCCATTCAAACTGTGAGGCGGGGGTGGATATCCGGAAGGGAGCCAACCCTCTGATACTGGTATGTGCATTCCCTCGGCCTGGATCTGTCTGAAGATCATTCTTATTGTGTGTGTGCCAAACAGACGACCAAACATTCTGTCTGAGCTGAACTGGAGAGTCACCCTGGCTTTTACAAACCAAAGTGATTTGACTTCTTGCCCCAAGTGTAACCCTTTTGGGTTCTTGATTAGTGAATTCTGCCTCAAAATAATCTGCTTCAGAGGTTCCTGTTAGCCGAGTACATTTCATTTGACACTGAAAGAGGCAAACAGGCTCTTGAGCTATTTAAATAATCCTCAAATGTTACCTGCTTTGCAACTGCTGTGCTTAGGGAAAGAACAATTACACGTCAGGGCACTCTCCTGATTCTAAATGTCATATCAAATGAACATCTAAATATAGCCAGTGAAGTCCTGTGTGCAGTGGTGGTAAATTGCACCTTGCACTTTGGAGCAACTGCCCTGTCCTCTGCCCACCATTGCCTCTGCCCTGGAGTGTAATCCAATGCTTCAAATCTCTCTGCAGCTGCCCACAGCCACCACAGGAGGGAAAAAAACCAACCAACCACAATAGTGCGTCCTCTTACCCCTCTGATGGGGAATTTCCTCCCTAAGATTGTCGTGTGCCAGCACCCAGGATGGGTAGTCTCATTATTGTTCATTAAACATTGTTATTACAGTAGCACCCCAATGTCTAAGTCAAGAGGGGGTCTCGCATTGTGCTGGGTGCTGTACAAACACAGCTTCCAGTCTAATTACCTCTCCCAGGCTGCAGCAGCCTCGCCCCAGGATGGGTAACATTCAACCCTGTTCCAGGGTCAGGTTTAAAGTTCTCTAGTTGGCAACTCTGCAGTGCTTAAAACAGGAGCTGCAGACCAGTGGGAAGAGCCGAGCCCGCAACAAGTCCCATTGTGCTCACGGCGGGGAGAGGGGAATCCCCATGGTTCCCAGCAGGAGTTGGTGGGCACCAAGCATTTTCGAAAAGCTATCCCACAGCACTTCTGTCCTTCTTCCCCTTTCCCTGTCTGCCCCAGGGCTGCCGGGGAGTACAGTCCATAGTCTTGCGAGACTATCAGGCATCTATATAGGGATTGTCTGCAAAAATGGCCAGGTCTATTTCCCCCACTAGAGCCTCGCATGTCTGTCTGCCTTGCATTTTGCTTCATGCTGATATGGGCCTGGACTTTCCTGTGTTACTCTCAGATGCTAGACCTGGCGAGATCTTTACATGGAGGAAAGTGAAGACGCAGACTGACTCGCTCACTGTCTTTGCTCTAAGCCTTTGTCACAAAACTCCGTTTCCCCAGTTCCTGACTTCATTAACTCCGGTGGGAATCACACGACTTTCTGCCCCCTAAAAGATCTGGCCCCTGCTTTGGTAAAGGCAGAGGGTCGCCATACGTTTGTCAGGACTCAGGGGGCAGCCCCAGGTATGCGTGGGAGAAGCAAGGAGGCATGTCGCTCCGTTCACAGATCATGCCCTCTTTGAGCAAACGAAACAACTTGGATTTCAAATTCACAGGACTCCTCTCAGGCAGAGGGAAGGGCTCCACAGTGGTTCAGGGGAGACGGGCTTTCACCTGCATGGTGCTGGCCCTAATTCATATGAGGGGTGGCCAGTGTTTTTTCTCCTCCTGTGACTGTTTGGTGGTCATTGACCTCTACCCAGTGGGCACATCACAGAGAGGGTCTGCCTGGCACAGCACCCTAGTGTGAGTGTCCGCAGGCAGGCCAAGGGTTGAATGGGCATGACGACTGAACTACTGTCCAGCCCCAGACCGATGCAGTTTCAGGGCTCGTTGGCAGGGCAGGGTGGGGGTGGCTGCTGTAGCAGCAGTGGGGGAGGAATGGGGAGAATCCAGTCATGCCAGGGTTGTAGATCCAGTATCTTTTAATAGGCGGCAGGTTTGGTATAAACAAGAGGAAGTGCTTTTTCACAAAATGCACAGTTGACCTGTGGAACTCGTTGCTGGGGGATGTTGTGAAGGCCAAAAGTATCACTGGGTTCCAAAAAGAACTCGATAAGTTCATGGAAGATAGGGCCATTGATGGCTGTTAGCCAACACGGTCAGGGATGCAAGCCCACGTTCGAGGTGACGCTAAGCTTCTGACTGCCAGAAGCAGGGCGTGGAAGACAGGTGGATCACTCCATAATTGCCATGTTCTGTTCACTCCCTCTGGAGCCCCTGGCACTGGCCAATGTGGGAGACAGGCTACTGGCTGGATGGACCATTGGTCTGACCCAGTACGGCAGCTCTCAAGCTCTTCCAGTGAGCTCTAAATTCATGAAGGAAATTTAAAAGCGGATCAAGACTTGGATCCGCTAAAGGTGTTTCTGTTTTGTGACCCCTCTTGGCAACGAGGTCCATAGTCTGCATCCCTCTCCGTAAAAACTGCCCCTTTCTCTGCTGAGTCTCCTGTTGTTGACTTATCTGAGTGATCTCTCCCCTGTTTTGCCTTTATTCTCTCCACATGTGCATAAATAAAACCGCAGTGTAATAAGATACACAGTGGCCTTCGCTCAGGCATCGTTGTCCTTGGCAACGGGAAAGGTATCATCCGTAGCAATCAGATCTATGGGAATAAAGAAGCCGGAATTTATATTCTGTATAATGGGAACCCCATTGTGAGGTATGTAATTAAGCAATGACCTCTCTCGCTCCCTCCTTTAATGTTTGCTCCCATCCTGTATGTTTTTCATATATTAATCAGTTAAGGAGCAGAAATGTCACTGTCATGGGGCTTTTCTCTGGCTGCATCTGTGTCCCAACAGCCCCCATGTGCATTTCTCTAAAGCGGACCTTTGATTTCAGAAGGAAATAGGTTTTGCGTACTGCCTTGTTCAGAGAACATGCCAGGACATAACAGCGTTTGCCACTGCACTCAGAGTCCGGGGATTAACCAGTCAATCTTTAGACAAAAGTAATTACCATTTTGGTTTGTCTTTTTGCTGAAAATACTTTTAGCACCTTATTTCTCTTTTGATTTTGCTGACCCAAGCAGATGAGTTTGAATATGAATGTCAGAGCCCAGCAGGTTTCCTTCTGACTAGCAGAATTTAGCTGACTTCATTCTTCAGCTTTGGTTCTTCAGGAGTTCTTCCCTTCTGCACCACATAGCTCCCGGCAAGGAGGGGCCGCATGTGCTGTTTTCAAGGTGTCTCCTAGCTACATAAAGCAGACAGTCGATCATGTACTGAACAAGGCTGGGTCTGACCCAGACAGTGCAAAATCACCCCGCATACGTCATGGACTGAGGCCAGAAGAAACTCCTGTGATCGAGACGGTCTGATGGTGATCATATTCAAAAGCATCTGCCTTTCAATCTCCTTCTGCCTCCCTCACGCACACCAAGTACCACCCCCACCGTGAAATCGTGAAATCGTGGCAGAGGTGCAGTTGGATTAGTCCTTGATGCTGGATTTGAAAAGCGTGCTCTGGCCCCCTATCCCCAACCTCTTTCTGCCTCCCCCCCCAGGAGAGTAACGTAACCTTTTTAGCCTTGATCAAATGAATGGGCCATCTCTTGTGGGCCCTTTGGGTCCTATCCTGGCCTAGACCTGTGCACGCAACTCTGCTGGCATGAGAAGCCATCCTCCTTTAATGATGCTACTTTTTTGACTTTTAAGTAATTTGGCTTTTGGGTTGTAAATAATAACAATACTGCTGTGTGTTTAGATAAGGTGACGTTCATCCTGACGGAAATTGCATGACAAAGTCTATTTAAACACCACTTCAGCCACTGTTGAAATGCAGCCCCCTCGGGGGTGGAATTTAAGGTGGAATGAAGCAAGTGTGTAATGGCTCACAGCAACATTACACAACAGTTTAGGCAAGGAGGGAAGAAAAATGTTATATGGAATTGTAACTGTCAGGGACATGTAATAGGCAGAATGTGATCACTCATGCTAAGAATATGGATAATTAAGCCCAAATCCTGCAGTTTTTATTTGAGTAAAACTCCCACTAACTTCCCATTCATCCATATCTATGCTGATTGCAGAGTTGAAAATATTCTTGTAAGCCACTTGTAAAAATGCTTAAGTATCGGTTGCAGAACCACTTGTTCCAGGCTGGAAACTAGGGTTGGCAAGTGCAAGACAGATTTACTGTGCTGTAAACCACCAGTGTCAAGAGGGTGTCTCTTTTTGAAAGGATTATGGAAGTGCTCCATCAGACAAGTAGCAATTTCTCCAATGGACCTGTCTTCGTGACGATGGCGCTAATAAGTCTGGAGAAAGACGCATTGGAGGGCAAGTGATTCATTGTGTCGCTTTCCTTCTCTGCCTTGTCACAGTGTCTCTAGCAGGGGCCGAAGCATGTTATAATCAAGAGTAATCAAGACCAGTTGTTGATGCGTGAGAGGAGGAAAGGAATGAAGAGGCAGGGATAATTTACTCTGGGGTTCCCGTAGGGGAAGAAATTTTATTATGCACGAGATGTTATTGTCCATCCCATCACTGCTGAACGGGCTATGCGAATTTTAAAGAACTCTTGCCTTTGCTCCACTAGCCAGTCGCCACACTTGATTCCTCCAGCATTCGGAAGCACTCTTGTTCTTATTCTCTGCCGCTCTCACAATGCAGCGGAACGCCATTCATTGGCTGCGGCTGAAAGCTAGCCCTCTGACCCAGCTCGATCTCTGTTGTGATGCTAAATACGCAGCTAACAGGAACCAGCATGCCCGTAATTGACTGAGTTAGATGCAGAAGCTTGTCTTCGAATCCTTTAGCTGTCAGGGTGCCTGTGATTCAGACAGACAACTTCCAGGTGTCGGACAGCCCTGGTATGTGTCCAAACAGTGCAGGGTAGAGATGGGTTATTGGAAGAAGACAGTGCTTTCTGCTAAAAACATCTTCTTCCCCCCTTTTGTCTGGAGACCCTTCTCCCCAGTTTGGCATAAAAACATTTTGTCCTCCTTTGAGGCCCACCAACCCACCCCACCCCTTTTCTGCCCAGTGAGACTGACTATTAGCAAGTCACTAGAGCATCTATGTGAAAGTCTGGAGTTCATTTTTCAAAAGCCCCTAAGGGCCAGGTTTGTAAAGGTATTTAGGGGCTTAAAGATGCACCCAGGTGCCTGGTGGGATCGATTTTGATGGGACTTAGGCACTTTTAAAAATCCCACTAGGTACCGGGTGCATCCTTAGCTGCCTAAACACCTTTACAGATCTGGCCCTTAGTGACTTCAGGGCCTCTGGTCCAGTTTCAAAAACACTTAAGTCAGGACTTAGGCTCCAAAGGGCCCAATCCTCAAAGGTACCCAGGTGCCGACCCATTGATTTCAGTGGGAGTTAGGCACTTAAATACCTCATAAAATCGTAGAAGATGAGGGATGGATGGGACCTCAGGAGGTATCTAGTCCAACCCCCTGCTCAAAGCAGGACCGACCCCAACTAAATCATTACAGCCAAGGCTTTATAAAAACAGGCCTTGAAAACCGCTAAGGATAGAGATTCCACCACCTCCCTAGGTAACCCATTTCAGTGCTTCACCACCCTCCTAGTGAAAAAGATTTTCCTGATGTCCAACCTAGACCTCCCCCACTGCAACTTGAGACCATTGCCCCCAGTTCTGTCACCTGCCACCACTGAGAACAGCCTAGCTCCATCTTCCCTGGAACCCCTTAAGGTAGTTGAAGGCTGCTATCAAATCCCCCCTCATTCTTCTCTTCTGCAACCTAAGATCTGAGGATTACGGTCCAAAGTGGTTAAAGTGCTTTTGATAATTGTGTAGTTGGGGTGAATGTGTATGGTAATAGTCCTAGTAAGTTAAGTGTTAATAGGAGTATTATCAGTGAGATTAAAGGAATTGATCATTGATGGCCTTGTTGGCTAATTGGCGATATTAATTGTTTTGTTATTGAGTCAGTTGTTCATGACTGTAAGGTAAGCAGGCGATTAGTAAGTCATCGGTTGTTTTTTATTGGGAATAAAAGTATTGGTATAATTGAACTTAGTGTAATTAGTGGGATGCCCATTATTTGCGGGGGGGGGAGGGAATTGACTGAATAGTGTTAAGTTCATGGTCAGGTTCAGGTTTTTTTTAGTTTTTTTTCTAGGCTGCTTGTTGTTGTATTGGTTGGAGTGTGGGATTTGATTTTTGGTTGTAAAATAATATAAATTAGTCAAGTAGTTCCCAGAATTGATAGTCATGGGTCTGGATTTAGTTGTGGCATGTCACTAAGGAGGTTTGGCGCCCTCTGTCTCTAGCTTAAAAGGCTAGTGCTATACCACTATAAGCTTCTTTAGTGATTGAAGGAGAGATGATCAGTTTTCAAATTGTTTTAGTGGTGTAGATTCGATTACGATTGGTATAAAGCTATGGTTTGCTCCGCAGATTTCTGAGCATTGTCCGTAAAATAATCCAGGTTGTATTATGATGAAGCTTGTTTGGTTTAGTCGTCCTGGTACTGCGTCTGTTTTTACTCCGCGGGATGGGATTGCTCATAAGTGGAGAACGTCTTCGGCTGAAATAAGCATTCGGATGGGGGTTTCTATGCGGGCTACTATTCGGTGGTCTACCTCTAGGAGTCGTGTGTGACTCATAGACTCATAGACTCATAGGTCAGAAGGGACCAATATGATCATCTAGTCTGACCTCCCGCACAAGGCAGGCCACAAAACCCTACCCATACACATTTATAACAACCCTGAACCCATGACCGAGTTGTTGAAATCCTCAAAAATGAGATTTGAAGACCTCAAGCTGCAGGGAATCCACCAGCAAGCGACCCATGCCCCATGCTGCAGAGGAAGGCGAAAAACCTCCGTGGCCCCTGCCAATCCGCCCCGGAGGAAAATTCCTTCCCGACCCCAAATATGGCGATCAGCTAAACCCTGAGCACGTGGGCAAGACTCACCAGCCAGCACCCAAAAAAGATTTCTCTGCAGTAACTCAGTTCCCATCCCATCCAGCATTCCCACAGACCATTGAGCAGACTTATCTGCCGATAATCCAAAATCAATTGCTCAAATTAAACTATCCCATCATAACATCCCCTCCATATACTTATCAAGCTTAGTCTTAAAGCCAGATAAGTCATTTGCCCCCACTACTTCCCTCGGAAGGCTATTCCAGAACTTCACTCCCCTAATGGTTAGAAACCTTCGTCTAATTTCTAGTCTAAATTTCCTAATATCCAATTTGTACCCATTCGTCCTCGTGACCATGAATGAGGTCCTGTGTTGGGACCATGTATGAGTCGAACTCTAAATCTTGGTAATCAGTGTACTCATAGGTTCAATATCATTGGTGCCCTATGGCTTTAATTGTTAAATGTGGGTTATTAATTTCGTCCGTTAGATATAGGACTTGTAATGATGGGAGTGCAATTGTGATTAATACGATGGCTGGCAGGATAGTTCAGATCATTTCTACTTCTTGGGCATCCATGGTGTTGGTGTGAATTAGTTTTGTTGTTAATATAGATGAGATAACATATAATACTAGTGTACTAACAAGGAATACAATTATTAAGGTGTGGTCATGAAAGTGTAGAAGTTCTTCTATAATAGGAGATATTGCATCTTGAAATTCTAGTTGTAGTGGTTGTGCTATTAAGTCGTAAAGGGTTTTAACCTATAATTCAACCTTGACAAGGTTGTGTAATTTTTTACTAACGTCTTAGTAATAAGGTTAAGGTGAAGAGAGTAACATAGTGGCTTAATGTGGTTGGCTTGAAACCAACTTAAGGGGGTTCGATTCCCTCCTTTCTTGGTTTATAATATGTGTGTGGATTCTTCGTAGGTGTGGTTGGGTGGGGGGCAGCCATTTAATCACTCTGCGTTGACTAAGGGGGGTTCAATTAGTGTAATTTTTCGTTTGGATGAGAAGGCTTCTCAAATGATTATCATAATGACTGCTGCTAATGAAATTATAGACCCGATTGATGAGATTGAGTTTCATATAGTGTAGGCATCTGGGTAGTCTGAATAGCGTTGCGGTATTCCAGCAAGGCCTAGGAAGTGTTGAGGGAAAAAGGTTATGTTGACCCCAAAGAATATTACTCCGAATTGTAGTTTTGCTCATGTTTGGTTTAATGAGTATCCTGAAAATAGTGGCAATCAATGGGTGAATCCAGCTATGATAGCGAATACGGCTCCTATGGAGAGAACATAGTGGAAATGGGCTACAACATAATAGGTGTCATGGAGTACGATGTCTAATGATGAGTTTGCTAGTACGATGCCAGTTAACCCTCCAATTGTGAACAGGAAGATGAAGCCTAGAGCTCATAGTATTGGAGCGTCTCATTTGACTATTCCCCCGTGAAGTGTGGCAAGTCAGCTGAATACTTTGACACCTGTTGGGATGGCGATGATTATAGTTGCTCCTAAGTTCCTGAGGTGCTTTTGAAAGTTTTACCGTGGTGGGATTAGCTCTGTTTTGGAAATTCTTCCCAGCTGTAACGTTGACTCTCACGCAATGTCAAGGGCATGCAGAGCTGGGTGCGGAAACACTTTGAATTCTGGTGCAGTATAGTCATGTTTTCAGTTCTCCATGTGTTGCTCACTGTCTTTCTCTTGCGTTCAGAGAATGACGTTGGCTCCCTCTGGCAGTGAAAACAGAGCCGTGCTGACTGGGCATTAAGCATAAGTTAGTCTGGCGCGGCTGCTTTGAATTCAAGTTGAGCAGTGGTAAGCACAGGAACTTCCCTGTGTACGAGCAGAAAACGTGTGGGCGGTGCCCTGCACAACACTGCTGTCAGGTGCCCAGGGGCAGGGAAAGCCCCTCATTTCCGGTCATGCTCAGGGGTTCATCTGCACTTGGAGAAATAATAGTCTGGGCTTGCGATTTGATTTGATTTTAGAGAATCTAGCCCTGGCCCCCTGGATTCTGCCTCTGGAAAGGGGTTCCAGGTCCATGCTGCTGACGCTAATGACTCCCTTGCTGGTGGGTGTTGAGTCAGGCCCTGGGAGAGCTTTTCTAACCGGTAGATATATTTCCGGTTTTTGCACACTCTAGGCTAGATTGTAGGAGTTGAGCACCACCCCTTGAAAGGGGTGACCCCCTAGCACAGGACCCCATGAGAAAAGCAAGAGGCTCTGTTCTTCCCAGAGTCTCCTTATTTCTGCTGAGTGAGGGAACAGGTTCATTACAGCCCCTTCACTGGTGCAATCTATTCCACATACGCCCGCCCCCATGGCAGACCAGCTCTGCTGCACAGAGGGATATGCGGAATCATGGCTATGCCTGCCCACTTTGGCTTTTCCCTCTCTCTTCCCATGCGCTCCCGGCAAGGGAAGGCCTCACTGGCTGCAGGGGCCATAATTCTGGGCAGCCCTTGCTCATGCTGCCCAAAGGAGAGAGGGCGGGTATAAAACGGTTCTAAAAGAGCTGGCTGAGGAGCATACTGGGCTGTTAATGTTCATTTTCAATAAGTCTTGGAGCACTGGGGAAGTTGCAGAAGATTGAAAGAAAGTTAACGTTGTGATAATGTTTTAAAAGGGTAAAGGGGATGACCCAGTTGATTATAGGTCTGTCAGTCTGACATTGATCCTGGGCAAAAGAATGGAATGGCTAGTATGGAACTTGATTAAAAAAGAATTGAAGGAGGGTACTATAATTAATGCCAATCAAAACTGGTTTATGGAAAATAGATCCTGCCAAACTAACTTGGTATCTTTTTTTATGATACTACAAGTTTGATTGGTAGAGATAATAGTGTTGACGTAATAGATTTAGAATTCTGCAAGGCATTTGATTTGGTGCCACACGACATTTTGATTAAAAAGCTAGAACAATAGAAAGTTAACATGGTACACATTAAATGGATTTAAAAACTGGCTAACTGATAGGTCTCAAAATGTAATTGTAAATGGGGAATCATCATTGTGAGGTAGTGTTTCTAGTGGGTTCTTGGGTCTGTGCTACTTAACATTTTTATCTATGATGTGGAAGAAAGCATAAAATCATCACTGATAAAGTTTGTAGATGACACAAAAATTAGGGCAGTGGTAAATAATGAAGAAGACAGGTCACTGATACAGAGTGATAAAAGAGATTTAAACAGTAGAGGGGCAAGCTGCAAGCGACTTGGAGACAGCTTTGTCAGTCGTAACTAAGAGGAATGGCTTTCTCAGAGAACGCACGAAAGCACCAGCTCTTCTAAGTGTCTCCTAGTTCGTGCACAGCGCGATTTTATGAATGAATCAATTAGCATGGTTTTAGTGTGTGTTATATAGACAGTAAAGACAATTTATTTGTAATAGAAATTCAATTCATTTTATCTATCTGTACTTCTACACTGATCTGGGCAGAGCCACTCGGGCTGTCTGTGAAGACACACCCTAAGGCACCAGAGGGGTGAATGTTAATACACCACAGTAAACTTTCTCTCATCTGTCACATGAAGTAGTCCTTTCCCATTCCACACATCACCAAAGACCTTGCACATCTTCTCCAGCTGTAGGTGGGAGATGACCTGTAATCCGGGACATTATCCCAGATGACCCATCACAGGAGGCTATGGGATTTTGACCCCGGTGGGGAACCATTAATGACACTGGTGAGCAGATACTCCAAGACCACCTCCCTCTGACGCCAGTGAAACTACTCCTTTGTGAAGAGGCTCTCTATTGAGAATGCAGGTTCCCCTGTGTCACAAGCCGGGGTTCCCTCACCATGGATGCTTCATGGGACTGTCTTCACACACTCGTGTGTAGATCCAATGCCATGTGCTTCATTTACAACAGGCTGTACAAGCGCTTCTCTCAGCACGAGGCACAGGGGAGAGATCTCATTGCTTGGAGATCCTGGGCTTCTCTGGCCCTTCCTTCCAGCCTTCCCATCTCACTTTTAACTGTCCCCCACTGATGAGCTAAATCTCCTTGTTAGTTGTTTAATGATCCAGTTCTTAACCAATTGCCTCCTCAGCTTGGCCCATGCGGGGGTGCTTGGGAAGTGGACAGGGTGACAAATCAGCCATAGGCTACTTGCAACCTACCAGGCCCTTGTAAGGATGTGTTGGTCCAGTGCACAGGTGCTAGAGTGAAACAATCCCCTTAGATGGTCTTTTATAAAATACCGCCCATTTAGAATGGAGAGGATCCTAAGGATTTTGGTCCAAATCCTCCTAGATATTTAAATCAATGGAAACCAGGAGCCCGTAAACCTCAGGCTTTGCACTGTTGCTTGAGCTCAGTCCATGACCATGCAATGCACACAGACATGTCCCAAACTTTGACAGCTCAGTTATTTACGGTGAGAATACAGGGGTTAAAGCTGTGGCGTGTTGCCTTTTATGCCCACTGCTGCAAAGATGTGAGACAGATGGCCCTTTATTGTCACGGATAATCCTCACTCGTGCAAGGTGTCCTACGGAAATGGTTGGGGCAGCGTGGGTGTCTGCGGGATCAGATTGTAATTGACTTTCCAATGAATGGCTACGTGGTTTTTACCCTTTTGCTTGTCTCACTCCTCTTGTGACACAGCAAACTGAAAACAATTAATGAAAGTGCAATTTATTTAAGCCAAAAGCCACCCTTAATTACACCCATGCAATACCATGGGCGTGAAAATGAGAGTAATATTTGTCCCCTTGTTCCAGAACAAACAATACAGTGTGTGACATCTTGTCCCATGGTGCTTCTGGGCCAAAACATCTGACTTTCTCATTTTTGCTTTGAAATAAATCATGCACATTACGCTTTGATGTATCAGGCCAGGTCCTTTGCCAACCGGGACTAACGCACGTGGCTTCATTTGAATTATGCTGGATTTGCAGTGGAAAGCAGACTCTGCTCTATTCTGCTTGGTTTATTTTGCTTTCCATTGACACACTGATGAGCATTCTGGGGGCTCTCGCTGCATTGTGCTGCTGATGGTATGATCGATCCTCTCATTTTGTGTCTGGTACTCAGATTTGAGGGGTTATATTTACGAAACTCTATGATTTGGGAGCCATTTTTCAAACCTGCTGTTTCCTAATTTTGTAGCTTCCTATTTATGTTTTATACCAAGTGTATTAGCAGGACTTGCAATGTGACATACCTTTCCAACACCAGCTGTCTCTAATGGTATGATTGCTTCTGTTGGCTTGTATTTCAGCGTGTTTTCCCCCATTTGAGTGACATTACAATTCCTATTTTTAATCATGGAAAGTTATCCAAACATCTGCAGCTCCGTTGTCTTTTAAGCTCTGCATGCATCTTCTCCTCTGTCTATTTTTCCCTCTTGTTACTTTTTACCATGTTATTGTCGCTACACAGCATGACACATTCTCATTAAAGAAGGGGAAAAAATGAACTGTGGCCTATAGCCAATCAGCCAGGCAGCACTTTGATCAGAAGAGCTCTGCTGGGTTAATGTGTGAAGGATATAAGGGTTATTGCATTAGTTCATTTAACCCAGAAAGTCTAGTTAGGGCAAATCTGTGCATGATTAACATATAATATAAAGAGCGACAACTATGGTAGCTAACTTTGTTTTCCTTTTTTTCTACTCTAGTGGGAACCATATATTTCAGGGACTTGCAGCTGGTATAGCAGTGAACGAGAATGGAAGAGGCCAAATAATAGGTATATAATTTAAAAGCAGCTTTGTTAGGCACGATCGACAATGTTTTCTAATGTGCGTCAGGCTTCCAGATCTTACTTGGAGGCATCTTTATTGCTAAGTTATTTTTGTTTTAGACTCAGTGGCTGGGTGTAAACTGCATTGGAATCAACTTTAAACTTAGACCATCCGTCAATAAGCGAGGGTGCAGGCGTATCTTGTCTACATGGTTTCGCTGGAATCTTTGCTCTCTCCTTGACCCTGCTTCGTTCGAAGAGCTGTGCTATGGAATCGGCATTCCAGATTCACTGTATTTGTACTCGTCCAATATTTGGTTTTCATGGAGCGCTTGAGTCGTTATCGTTATTCTACTTCAGTGGCATGTTGGAGTTGTTTCCCCTTGTAATTGTTCTGCTGCACACAGATGTGTGAAAGAAGGAGGCTAATTATGAAGAACTGGTGATGCAGTTAAGCTACCAAATACTCTACTGCCCTCCATTTGCAGTTACAGACAGTAACCTGGAACTGCAGTTAATCATACTTAATTGAATCTTTTCTGTTCCATGGGACAAGATGATCATTGCTGCCCTAGTTTCCATCATAAAAAGTAAATACGAACCCACCAATATTGATTTTAAATAAAGAGGTAATATGCTTCTAAAAAAGCCAAATTGTTCCCGAGACCACAGAAGATAGTAATAGTGAGGCTCACATTTTTCTTTTGTTTCAAAAGACAGAAGCCTCTTTAAACAGCAATAATCTGCTTCTGCTGTAATCATTTGTCCTGTCTCCAGCCATTGTTTTTTGCATCTCCTTTTCCTGTGCTGCTCCTCTACTGAGTGGCGGTCAGACCATTCTGTGATCCTTTAAAGAACGATTCTTATCCAAGGCCGAGCCTGTGAATCCAGTAAAATTCCCTTTACCGTCGCTGCGAACAAATTCAGGCCAATTATACGGGATGCTTTGCAAACAAAAAGAGAGGTGAAATTTGCTAAATAAATGGTGGAAGAAACCCTGGCCCCATTATAGTCATTTTGCTGTTGACTTCACTGGGGCCAGGATTTAATTCGTTTTGTGGAATTTACTCAGTTCAGCTGTATGTGCATCGTTTGCACACTTCCCCAGCTCTCTTCTTACTTCATTTCTGCCCTGTTACGAACAGACACTTTGCTTTTCAGCTTCTTCTCGAGGAATCAGTTCTTCCCAGCACTGTGGGTGACTGTCAAATGTCTGATTATGTAGCTGCTACACCCCCTCCCCAAGGGCGGGGCGGCCTGTGCACCTGACGGCAGCCCAGCCTCAGTTCTTTCCATGGGGCTTTCTGGTGATTTTCCCCTCTGCTCTGTGTTAGAAAACGTCATTCGTGAGAATCAGTGGGGTGGGGCGGACATCCGGCGCGGGGGTGACCCCGTCCTCAGGAGCAACCTGATCTGCTGCGGCTACTCGGACGGCGTGGTGGTGGGAGAGAGAGGCAAGGGGCTGATTGAAGGAAACACCATTTATGGTAAGGAACCAAAACTGGGAAATGCCTTGGGCCCCTGCCCCTGGCTCTCCACCGCTGGCTATGCTGTCCCTTTTGCTTAATCAGGGGTCCTGTGTCGCTCTAGAGGTGGAGGCCATGCTGAGCAAGGGCAAAAGAGATGGGTAGGATTCTCGGCTCCAGCCTGGATGCTTCTTTAACTGGTGCCAACTGGCTGTGGTCCCCAAGGCGGGGATAGCCACTGCTCCTTACCTCTCCCTGTCCCGGACACACCCCTGTGTCAGGTAGGGTTCCCTGGCGGTGGTGGGAGCTGGCTGGGTGTCCACTGTGGTGCTAGACACGTTCCCTGAGACTGTCAAAACCTTACTAAATAACTCACTAGGAAATACAAAAGAGGGGAAATATCCCCTCGCCAGCAGGGGAAAGGCATGAAACTTAAAAGGTCTTTCCCCATTCTGGTTTCTAGGACGCACAATCAACCCCAGAGCAGCCATTCCAGTGTGCATGGTTGGTACCAATGCCATTAGATGCCCCCATGTTATTAGAAGCCTCTATCATGCTGGGGGAGAGGAGGGGAGCAGAAGAGCAATAAGGATGAAAGGATGTCCATTATGCTGGTGCAGAGGGGGATTAATCGCAGATTAAAGTCCTCTGCAAGCAGAACTTGACCAAAATCTTCAAGATTTCTCTCTGCTGCTCTCTAAAGCGTGATTCTAATGTCATCTGCCAATGCCGGGGTGATAGGCCTCTGCAAAACACTCAGGGCATGACCCCATGTAGGGTTGAGCGCCCTCCACTCCCAGGGAAATCAGAGTGAGTAGAGAGCCCTCAGCACGGTTCAGGTCTGGCCGAGTACTTAACCGTTTTTTAATCAGGGTAATGAGGAGCTTGGGGCAGTGGCTGGGTGGCTGATGGGAATGAGGATGTGGAGGTAGAA
Source organism: Mesoclemmys tuberculata (assembly GCA_007922155.1). Taxonomy (NCBI): domain Eukaryota; kingdom Metazoa; phylum Chordata; order Testudines; family Chelidae; genus Mesoclemmys; species Mesoclemmys tuberculata. Next base: position 4,635,651 of record ML675650.1, on the reverse strand, counting down.
ATGACCACATCTGAGGTGGAAGTCAAACTCAAACACCTCAATGGGACTAAATCAGGAGGCCAGGATAATCTCCATCCAGACATACTTAAAAGAACTGGCACATGAAATGGCAAACCCAATAGCAAGGGTTTTGAATGCATCTGTAAACTTAGGGTTGTACCCTACGACTGGAGAATTGCTAGTACAGTACCTATTTTTAAGGGAGAAAAAAGTGACTTAGGAAACTACAGGCCCATTAGTTTGACCTCAACTGAATTCTAGATCTTCGAACAAATTTTGAAAGAGAGAGTAGTTAAGGATGTAGAGGTAAAAGGTAATTGGGATAAAATACAACATGGTTTTATAGAAGGTAGATCGTGTCAGACCAAACAGTTCTCTTTCTTTGAGAAGATAACTAGGTTTTTTAGACAAAGGAAACACAGTAGTAATCTCCCTGGATTTCAGTAAGGCATTTGATGGTCTTTCTCCTCCTGTATCTCTTCCGACAGATACAGCCCCAGCTTCTCCAGATTAATATGAGAATTGAAAGGTGGGAAAGGAACTGGTTAAAGGGGAGACAATGGGTCATGCTGAAAGATGAACTGTCAGGCTGGAGGGAGGTTACTAGTGGAGTTCCTCAGGGATCGATCTTAGGACCAATGTTATTTAACATTTTTATTCATGACCTTGGCACACAAAGTGGGAGTGTGCTAATAAAATTTGTGGATGACACAAAGTTGGGTGGTATTGCCAGTACTGAGGAGGATCAGAATATCATAAAAGAAGATCTGGAGGACCTTGAAAAATGGAGAAATAGAAACGGGATGAAATGTAATAGTTCAAAGTGCAAGGTCATGCACTAGGGACCAGCAACAAGAATTTTTGCTATAAGCTGGCACCATATCTGTTGGAAGAGTTGCAGGAGAAAGAGCCGGGTGTATTGGTTGATCCCAGTATGACTGAGTTGCCAACGTGTTGCAGCTGTGAAAAAGGCTAATGCAATTCTAGGATGCATCAGGCAAGGCATTTCCAGTAGAGATAGGGAAGTGTTAGTACCATCGTACAAGGCCCCGGTGAGACCTCACCTGGGATACTATGTGCAATCAAGGAATGGAGAAACCTGCCTTCTGATAGGACACTTAAGAGCCTGGCTTGTTTAGCCTAACCAAAAGAAGGCTGAGGGGAGATGTGATTTCTCTTTATAAATACATCAGATGGATAAATACCAGGGAGGGGAGATGTTACTGAAGTTAAGCACCAATATGGACACAAGAACAAATGGCTATAAACTGGCCATCAAGTTTAGGCTTGAAATTAGACTAAGGAGGAGTGAGGTTTGGAAGAGTCTTCCAAAGGGAGGTGGGAGATTTGCATTCACTCCTGTTAGCTATTCCCAGGAAAACCACTTAACACATTTTGTTCCTCAAGTTCGCCCTTGTCTGGCACTTTGTTCCATATAGCACCTGGAACCCCCAGGTCTCACCTCTGTCTTATCTGCCTCCTTAAGGGGTTTACAGACAGTGGCAGCCCAATACAGTAACCATTCATTAACACACAGTTACTTGCATGTAATTCAATAAGGTTTCCCAAGGACATTGCAGGAAATTGCCAGCTCTGACCCAGCAGGTATTGTTCTCTGCTGAGTTTCCATGGCAGTGTGTTTTATTGCCTCTTTCAACTGACATTGGTTTGGTGTAACAGCTCAAGAGGGAATTATCAGCCATTACCTGACAGCATCTAACAAGGAGAGGTAGCGAGCAGGAGCCTGGAATAAACCACCTAGGTTTAGGTTTATCCCAGAGGGGGGATTTATTTTCCAGCAGGATACAAAGAAAAACAAACCCTTGAACAAATGCCAAGGGGAGACATCTATGTATGTGTTTAATTGTGTAACTGGGAACAGTGGAGGGGGACAAAGCAGGTAAACGAGGGTTACCACAGGGACAGGAACGCTCTTGGCGGCTATAGACACGCTATATGTGACACATCACAGTACACACTCCCAGGGGACATGAGGACCTGAATCAGAAACCACATCCTAGCGATGGCAAAAGGGGATTTTATTGCTGCCTGTGTTTCAGCAATGCCTAGCAGCCCCATTGTGCTAGGCACTGCACGTGCAAATCAGGAGGGGCAGTTCCTGAGGCTGCAGTGTAAACAGGTGCGAGAGACAACGGCTGGGAGAAAGGAAGTTGTGGCGTCCCGATTTTAGAGATGGGAAACTGAGGCACAGGGTGATGATTTGTTCCAGGTCAGTGGCAAATCCAGGAATTAGCTCAGCTGTCCCAGGTCCCAGTCCAATGGGTCTTGGCTTCCCATTTGTAAAACAAGCACTGTAATACTTCTCTGTCTGTCTGGTCTATTCACACTGTAAGCTGTGTGGGCCCAAGGCTGTCCCTCACTGTGTGTCTGTAGGAGAGCTGCGGGAATAACCGACTTTTCAGGCAATGCTAAAAAATAAAGACGGAAAGAAGAGTTTCAGGTTGACCCAAGAAGGGAGTTTTTCAAAATTTTCAGTAAGTCGAAAAGTGGAAAAGAAAATCATTTCAGGCCGAACGAGGTGTTCTGTTACTGCCCTGGAGAAATGTTTTTGTTTCCATTTCAACTATTTTAACTTCTTTGGATTGCTTTCGGTAATTTGAAACACCAAGTCATTTCAAAGTGAAAAACTGAAATGTTTCGATTTTTTCATCATTTATTTTTTTGGTCTTTTTCCCTGACTGAAACAATTGGGTGAAACGGATACAAATTCATGCCATGTTTTGGTGTCATCACAGTGGCATTGTTTGCTGAAGAGAGGTTTGCCTGAAAATTTCCCCCCAGCTCTAGTCTGTGCTGCGGCGGGCACATTGGGGCCTGAACTTAGTTGGAACCTGTAATGATGATGGTCTCTCTCTCTCTCTGGACTCTCTGTACGCGTTGCAGGTAACAAGGGCTGTGGCGTGTGGATAATGTCATCCAGCCTCCCTCACATCACCAACAACCAGATTGGCCACAACGGCATCTACGGGGTGGCGGTGTTTTGCCGCAAAGACGATGCCAATGACTATCTCGCCAACCAAGGAGGCCACGACCACTTCAATGACGAGGGAGAAGCTACCAGCTGGGAAAACGACTTGGACAGCGAGGAGGAGCGTCTCGCTTCCCGACGGCCCATCAGCGTGGCACTGGTGGAGTCCAACAGCATCAGTCACAATGGAGGTGAACATAGCCCCAGCTGCATGTGCCTGACCCAAACATAGTGTCCAGGGCCAACTCACCCCCGCCCCCCACTGATTTCTGGGAGAAGGGGCAAAGCACAGAGATGTACTATAACCGAATGCAGCTTATAACTGCTGCTGCATGTGTCTTTCTGCTAGAGGGCTCCTGGAGCCTATGGAGGGGAGTAACAATGCAGCTCTGTGTATGAGGGAGCCAGTCGAAGGGCGGCGCAGATGGAGGGTTTGATGCATGGCCGTGATAGCACCTTGCAGAAGGGACAGATTCAGTCTCTGGATTTCGTCCAGTGCGGCGACCATTTTATATAGGCTACAAAGGGGGTGTAAACAGCCACTGCAGGATCTCCATGTTACGCCAGGCCCAGGCAACCACCAGGGTGAAGGGTGGGAAGGAGTGTGGCTGGAGTGCATGGTATTCTGGCTGTATATAAGGCCCAGAGAGAGTCTTCAGAGGACCATTACGAGCGGGTGAGCTATGTTATGCTGAAGCCAGAGACGACATTGGTCTGGGCAAGAATTCAGGAAGTTTAAAGCCACTTTCTTCACCCCTTGCGAAAAAGGAGCAGGTGCTCGGGAAGTGAGAGGGCTGCAGGGCCTCTGTGTTCACCCCTTTAGAAGGAGATCGAGAAGAGGCTTTCAGCAGTGCTGCCAGTTCTCACGATTTTATCGTGAGTGTCATGATATTTGGCGCTGGCTCTTTTTCAACACCCCAGCTCCTGGAGTCATGTTATGCAAGAATCTCACTTGTCTCATTTGAAACCAAAAAGTACATTTCTAGTTGCCCTGGCTTAGGAGAAAAGCATGGAATGGTGACTCCTGAAGACTCAAAAGCCAGAAGGCAAATAGAAAGAAGCCAACATTTTCTTTTTTCAAATTTCATGAATTTTGAGCCAGTCTCCTGCTTTTTTTGAAGGCTCGGGGTTGGCAACCTTGTGTTCAGTGACCCTTCTGACCATGTAGGGGGCAGCGTTGAGGAGTTCCAAAAAGAGCCCCACCCAGTACTCCTTGGATGGAAAATTGATTGCTGCAGAAGAGTGTAACTGGAGTTTCTCATGAGAGCCATGCAAAATTTCTGTAGCTTGTGAACCAGCCTGGCCTTGGGGTTACATTACAAATGTCAAACCCACTCGGCTTTGTCCAGAGACAACCTCAGACACGAGGCCCACCGACCCATAGAGCAAAGCTGGGTGCTGGTGAGCCTGAGTTTTTCTTGGGGTTTATTCAAATCCAGAACTCGGGGTGTGGAACTTCCCAAGAATAGGCTAGTGTATTGGCTGGTGGAAGACTTGTTTCTTCTGCTGCCTGCTCCAGCAAGTTTATTGACGTCTTTCCCCGTCTCTTGCAGCCGCTGGCTTGTACATCAAGAGCAGCGAAGCTCTTAACATCATTGCCAATGCCATCCACGCCAATCACGACAGCGGGGTCGCGGTGTTTCAGAGCAGCCAGCTCACACGAATAGCAAACAACAGCATCTCCCGCAACAGCTTGGGGGGAGTGCTGATCGAAACCGAGGCCCGGGTGGAGTTACGTGGCAACGGCATCTATGACAACAGCAGCCATGGCATTGCCTCCAAGGGCGATGGGGTCATCGTTGAGAATGACATCATAGGCAACCGGGGCTGTGGCCTCCAGTTGTTACAGACAGCGGACATGAAGGTTGGTGTTTAAACAAATCTTTTCTTGGCACATATAAAGATTTATAGAGTCCAAGGCCAGAAGGGACCACTGTGCTCATTTAGTCTGACCTCCCGTGTTACGCAGGCCATAGGACTTTGCAGAATGACCTCCTGTTTGCTGGAAACTAGAGCACATACATCTTAGAGGAAAACCACCCAATTTTGATTTAAAAATGGTCCGAATCCACCACGACCCTGGGTAAATTGGTCCAATGGTTAATTACTCTCTGTTAAAAATGTGCCCCTTATTTCCACTCTGAATTTGTCTCTCCTGAATTCACTAGGCTGGACGTTAACAATGCATTAGGAGGAACCCAGAGCTGGTTCAGTGCTGGTATCCGTCCCAGAGAAATGGTCAAAGTCTGTAGGCCTTAGCTTCTCTTCTTTGGATTTGTAGTGAAAGCTGCCAGTCATCTGTGGCATCACTAAAGCAATCAAAAAATACAGGAGCAATGAAAACTCGCCCTCCCTTCACAGGAGAACAGAGCAGCACTGCTCACATGCAGCAACTCCGTTGCTTAACAAACATGCATGTCGGAGAGGCGAGGAGATTGGGAGAGAATTCCTATTGACTGGAATGCGCTTGTAATAGTACTTAGTTCTTCACATCAGCGGGTCTCAAAGCTCTTTACAAAGCAGGTCATAGCACTGTTCTCATTTCACAGATGGAAAACTGAGGCACAGAACGGGGAAGTCACTTGCCCAAGGTCACCCAGAATAGAGCACAACTTTCCAAAGTCTCATTGCTCATAAGAGCAGCCATACTGGGTCAGACCAATGATCCATCTAGCCCAGTGGCCAATGCCAGGTACTTCAGTGGGGATGAACAGAACAGAGCCATTTCAAGTGATCCATCCCTATCATCCAGTCCCAGTTTCTGGCAGTCAGAGATTTAGGGACACCCAGACCAGGGGGTAGTGGGGTTGAGTCCCTGACCATCTTAGCTAATAGCCACTGATGGACCTATCCTCCATGAACTTCTCTAATTCTTTTCTGAACCCTGTTACCCTCGTATACTTTTGCCCTTTACAACATCCCCTAGCAAGGAGTTCCACAGGTTGACTGTGCGTTGTGTGAAGAAATACTTCCTTTTGTTTGTTTTAAACCTGCTGCCTATTAATTTCATTGGGTATCCCCTGGTTCTTGTTTATGTGAGAGGATAAATAACTTTCCTATTCACTTTCTCCACACCATTCATGATTTTATAGACCTCTATCATACCACCTCTTCGTCATCTCAACTGAACAGTCCTGGTCTTTCTTAAATCTCTCCTTGTATGGAAGCTCTTCCATACCCCTGGTCATTTTTGTTGCCCTTCTCTGTAACTTTTCTAATTCTAATATATCTTTTTCGAGATGGGGCAACCAGAACTGAAGGCAGTGTTCAAGGTGCGGGTGTACCATTGATTTATATAGTGACATGATATTTTCTGTTTTATTTATCTATCCCTTTCCTAATGTTTCCTAACCTTCTGTTAGTTTGTTTTTTTTTTTTTGGGTGGGGGGACAGGGCGGGATTTTGGACTGCCACTGTACATTGAGAGGATGTTTTCAGAGAACTATCCACGATGACTCCAAGATCTCTTTCTTGAGTGGGAACAGTTTATTTAGACCCCATCATTTTGTACGGGGTCTCAGTTGGGATTATTTTTTCCAATGTGCATTACTGTGCATTTATCAACATTGGATTTCATCTGCCATTTTGTTGCCCAGTCCCACAGTTTTGTGAGACCCCTTTGTAACTCTTCATAGTCCACTTTGGACTTAACTCCTGAGTAATTTCGTATCATCTGCAAATTTTGCCATCTCATTGTTCACTCGCTTTTTCAGCTCATTTCTGACTATGTTGAACAGCACAGATCCCAGTACAGATCCTTGGGGGATCCCCCACTATTTACCTCTCTCCACTGTGAAACTGACCATTTATTCCTACTCTTTGTTTCCTATCTTTTAAGCAGTGACCTATGAAAGGACCTTTCCTCTTATCCCATGACTGCTTACTTTGCTTAAAAGCCTTTGGTGATGGATCTTGTCAAAGGCTTTCTTCAAGTCCAAGTATACTATATCCACTGGATCACTACTGTTCACAAGTTTGTTGACCCCCTCAAAATCTTTAGTTAGTTAGTTGCTCCACTGCTCTTGTATCTAACCCAACGATAGCCAAAATCTCTCCCGACATCCAAAGGCTTCCCAAGGAGTTCTGCAATATGGTCAACATTCGCCTTCATGTTTAGTGTGGTGGTGCGGCTAACAGTGACGACGAATCCCAGCATGCATCGCTTCATGTCAGCCTGAACAACCAAGCTGCATGGAGCAAGAGGGAGCAATGCACATTGAGGCTCCAAAAACCGTGGCTGCACCACTGCATTAATAGCCGGAGTTGCGGCAGTTTGCGCTGATATTTGCAAACGAGATGCAGCCCAGAAAAGCTCCTGGTGATGTTGCCGGTGGTACTCTACGGGAAGAAGTTGCCTTTGTTCTAGTCCTGCTAGGATGAAGCCCCAGTATAGTGGAATACTAGTCTGTTGCAATAATCTTCATCGAAAAGGCCCTGGCAACGAACACGCTCTGAGGTTGTGCTATCAAGATGGGCACGCTCACCTCCCTTCTATCCACGAACCACAAACGCCTTTTGAAAAACATTCTGATCAGGCAATGTTGGCATGGGGGCGTAGGGCTAATCATACGACTCCCGAGGCACCAGTAGCCCTGAGAGAGATGTCACATTGTCACAGGCGCCAGGGGACGCTGCTTGAAGCCCTGGCTATGCTAGTTACTGTTGTTGTTTCTCATGCAGCTCGAGCAGGGATCTGTTACCTGTCCTGAGAGGCGCATGAGAAGAAGTAAACAGTTTGCAGAGTCCCTGGCGGCTCTGCCCGTGATAACAGACTGGGACTGCTGCTCAGGGGAGAAATTCAGCGATGAGGCGGGCCCTACTTCTAACTCATAGATTCCAGGGCCAGAAGGGACCACTGTGATCCTCTAGTCTGACCTCCTGCACAACACGGGCCAGAGACCTGCCCCCAAATCATTCCTAGAGCAGATCTCTTAGAAAAGCAGGCAGTCTTGATTTAAACGTGGTTGGTGATGGAGAATCCACAATAACCTTTGGTACATTTCTAGCAGAGAAAGATCTAACCTCATCCAGTAGGTGGAAGTGGAAGCTAGACAAATTCAAATGCGAAATAAGGCTTCAGTGTTTAACAGCGAGAGTAATTAACCATTGCCACAACCAAACCTCTGGGCCCCTGGATCTCTGGGTGTTTTAAGCCTCTGGAGCTTAAATGGAGTATGGTCACTGCCCCAATCGTAGGGTCCCTCAGCACACTCCCTTCGGAGACCGATAACCTACAGTCCAGCTGCTTAGCCCTCCTGGGCACAGCGCTGACCCCTCAGACAAGACCATAATCTCCCAGAACTCCATCTCCCGATGTGAGCCTTCTGGGCTACAAGGACACCTTCATAAAATAGAATTAACAGCTTTCTGGGAACATGAGTCCTCAAAAAGTTTGGTGATCACATAAGAAACCATTGTGGAACTTTGTAACCTCCCCATCCCATCGCGCTCTCTTCCAGTCTGCCCTAACCCTGGCCCCACTTGCTTCACTGCACTGGTCCTACTTGGGCATTTATCCCCCCGTTCTTCCATGCATGTAAGCCCACTCTTAAGTCTCCATCTAGTCAGCAAAGCCCTTAGGGATGTGCTTAACGTGAAGCATGTGCTTGGCTGAATAGAGAGAGATTGCTGAATCAGGGCCCTAGACTTAAAGATCTTTGTGGTTTTGTTTGTATTGAGGACAGGTAAAGATATATACTGAAGTATCATGAACAACTGCAGTCCTTGATTTGCTTCACGGCCCAATATTCTTGCCATGCTCTGGTTGTCCTATGTTGGGATATGTTTCCCCCAGGTAACCAAGAACAGGATCCAGTCTTTTTGGGATTATGGGATTGTTATGCTTGACCAAACCAAAGGCCTGGTGCAGGAAAATCTGATTTTTCAAGGGAGGTGCAAGAAGACCATTTTGCAGCAGGTGTCGAATGCAGACGATTGTATTGTTCAAAACAACAGACTCCTCACCTTCAAGGAAAAGTAAGCCCCTCATACTTCTCTTTCATGAATGCCTCACCCAGAACAGCCCAGTCGCAAAATGTGGGTGGTGACCCTTAGGAGAGGCCATGAGCTGCAGCCTTCAGGCCATAAGCCTGCTCTGTTTTCCTCACCCTCTCCTTCTATTGGGGCAGGTTTGCTCTGCCACCTCAGACACAGCCCAGAAACCGTGGCACCGCTTCCTGCAATGTGAAGGACCTGGCCTTCTGGCGACAGAGGCGGAAAGCGTCTCACTCCTGATGATGGGAAAACCAGCCTCCACGCTGGGGAGAAGTGAGATGTTTGATGCTCCTGTTCTAATACCCGGGCCCCGAATGCTCTTCCGTTGGCTCATTCCTAGCAGGCCTTCCTTCACTTTTCCCATGTGCATTCTCTGCCTCCTTTTCTGTAGCGTATGAACAGGGCCCATTGGTTTCAGCTGGCTAGTGAAAGGAGCCTGGAGGATAGAAGAAGCCCCGTTGCCCTGGTGATGGGTAGCCCACAAAGCCCCGTAGACACTCGTATTCCACTCGGAGCTGCTGCTTAATAGCAGAGGTGATCTGAGTGGATTGTGCTTGTGAATTTGTTCCTGTAAAATCACCGGCAGCACACTCAGTGCCTGGGTCTGTCACTTTCCATTGTTCTAAATGAAAAGAAAATCAGCAGCCATATTTGGTGGACGGGCAGGCAGGAAATTCTTGCGTGGGATCTGTGTATATGTACAGTTCCGGGCCGGCACCATTAGTGCATTGCTCTCTTGCGACCTTCTAAGTCAACCAGGACTACTGAAAACCCAACCGTTTCTATTTTATCCCAGCACAGACCTGTTCTTCCGCATTGCCAATTTAGCCAGGGTTTCTTTACACAGAGTGCAGCAGTACTACCATCCCACAGCTCTCCTGGCCCCGCTCCATCCCCAAGACCTGCACTGCACTCACGTGGAGAAGGTGGTTGAAAAACAGGGAACAAAATCAGAAAAATGTGTTCGGGTTCCCCACCACCACCACCCTTTTCTCATCAAAATGTGAAATTCTAAAATTCAGCACACACTGTCCTGCTTGAGAGTTGGACCAAAATGGGGAGCAGGGGGGATTTGCACAAGTTTAATCAATTTATTGTCCCGTGTTTTCTTTTTTCACTGAAATGCAAAATTTCAACAAAGATTTTCGCTGAAATTTCCCAATTCCAAAACCATGTGTCATCTCTCAGGATGGAACAGTGGAGTCCTTCCATTGGCTGAGAACGAAGCTCCTCTCCCTCCCTGATTGCTCATGGATGCTGGGGGGGGGCGTGTTTTCCCGTTTCTCCAGGTCTGACATCGCATGGGCCCTGGAAAACCCTCCAGCGCGACCTCACATTGAAGGAGCCGCCCGAGGAACCTCCACGGTAACGAACAGTCAGAAAGTTACTACCATGTCGACCAGGAGAGCTGCACGGTTGGACGGAGGCTGTCACAACAATGGGAGCATCTTCTGCACTATTCTGTGACTCCCGTGTGAGTTTCACCTTTCCCTTCGGCTGGTGCCACTACATAGACCAAGCTGGGAAGCACCTGTGCCCATTCATGGCAAGACGCTTTCAGCGCAGGCTCTTTATTTTAATCCCCCTTCTTGTATTGCCACTCCTGAGACGTTATGCACTAATCAGCAATGGCAGGAGAACGCTGCCAGCAACTTTTTGTTTCTTCTTATATGAGCCATTCGACCAATCCTGTAGCAATTGCCAAGCAAATCAGTTGCCTTGGATAGATCAGCCATTTAATTGGTCTGGACCTCAGTCACTTTAGTGGCCTAGAAACTTGGAATGAATTTAACTTTTCTTCCAGGAGCTGGAAGTGTTTCAGCCCAGAGGAAAGGCACAGTCCTGGCCTGTCACAGTGACAAAATGAAAGGAGTATTGCAGTTACATAAAGCCGTAGACTGACTCCAAGCCTGGAAATGGCAGGACAAAAAGCCAGGCAACAACAAACACACCACTCAAAGTTCAGTCAGAAGTGGGCAGCGTGGGGTGATGCCCTTTATTTTTTAAAGAGGGCAAAAACATGTCTTTGGGAATGACCAAAAGTCATTTTCCTGTAGAAGGAAAAGCATGTAAAGAGTGCAGGGTTTTAGAAGCTGATAAACCAGATTACAAAGGACATGTTATCTCCAGGAAAGAACTGCCCGTAGCTATTCTGGCCCGCAGTGTAAGATTTGCTGCCGCATTTGTGATGCGCAACTGTCCAGCCCTCCAAGTCCTAGAGTGTTGGAGACAATGAGCCAAGGCGCAGTCTGCACTACAGCTAAAACAGTAATCAGACAGCATGAGCAGGTTTCACGCTGCGCCTTCGAAAGGCTAGGAGTCCATCTACCCTTTCCTGACAAGTGGCAGGGCTGAAAATGTTCATGGCTCGTCCTGCTCACGGCATTGGTTCAGGAAGACCGCTCGCTGATGAGCGTCGTCAGGAAATTCCTTGAGACTTCTCAAGTAGTGGGTCTGCACCCTGCTGTAGAGAGATTCCAAAGTGCTTTTGCAAGGATGAACTGGGGACTGGTAATTCAGCTGTGCAGGCACGTGTAAAAGCCACAATGAGCTGTATCATGTTGTGGCTGTAGAATAAGAAATTGAGATAACTCCAAAACATTTTCTGCTGCTGAATCTTGGAGGGAAGTGAGAAATACGTTGAGGGCTCTTCTTTTCCCCTGATCCTATGTTCAAATGGGGTCTGTCTGCGTGCTATACCGCTGTCTCTTCTGTGCTCCTAAGGCCTAGCATTGTGACTCCAGGCCCGGGAACGCACCTCTCTAGTGCTGGTACCGTTTGGCAATAATGGAAGCTGAAGTTTTTTCTGCCTTCTGCAGGATGGTGGGATTATAGGGCAACGGGGTGTGTGGCTCTTTTGCATTGCAACCTTTTTCACATTGGGCCACCGCCTCAGCTAGTCTCTTTGAGTTCGGTGGATTTATACCAGCTGGAGAGCTAGATCTTTCTGTTCTTTTTAGGCAAGTTCTATGCTGGATCTTCTCTCTCCACTTCACATGGTCGTTGATGCACCTCCTGGCCCAGATCCTGGCTGGGATAAATTGACATGGCTCCACTGAAGGCCCGTTGACTCCACTAAAGTGAACGGAGCAATGCCAATTTACCCCAGCTGAGCATCTGACCCCATGTTTGTTTTGGTTTTTTAAAGAAAAACAGTCGTTTTATGTGAAAACTTTTGTAATTAAAGCCTGTATATTACAAAAATAAAGTGCTATATTTTAAGCGCTTTTTAAACTGAATTATTTTCCACACAGGAGGCAGACACTAGAATTGACAGGTCCTCACTGGCATTTTCCCAATGTAGAGGATAAGGGCCCAACTTTTTAAAAAATGCCTTGTGGTTTTGAGTGCCCAGCTTGAGCTGCCTTCAAAAGGACCCGATTTTCCGAAAGTGCTGCGCGCTGCTCTTTGAAAAGCACATCCCACGATGGTATCATCTCAAGTTGCACGCCCAAACAGAGCGGGAAGTCACTAATCACTTTTGCCAATCTACCCGGTGTCACTGACAACAGAGGTTCTCAAAACCTAGTCCCGTGTCCCAAACAGAGGCACACGCGCTCAAGAAAGCCACACAGCCTGCTTTTAAAGAATACAATGAAAGTAGAGAAATGATTGACCCGAATCATTTAATACTTAGCTTCCTCAGCGCAAGAGCTGGCGTGCACGTCGCGTCAGCATGTAGCTGTGTGGACATGTCGTTCATTTCATACAGAGCAGGCCCAGAGGTTATTTTCTCTGCTGTTGTGACGTAGTCATACTCTTCTTAAAACGTCTGTGATTTTAACCCCCTATTTGATTCCCAGACTTACTCCACACTTAGGGCCAAATCCTCTGTTGGTATCTGTGGGATTAGCACCACTGCAGCACTAGAGGAAACGCTCAGTGCTTGTGATGGCCAGGCACTGCAAGCTCAAGGGGGCTAGATTGTCAAAGGTATTTCGGTGCCTAAAGATCCCAGGGTGAGGCGTTGACGCGGCATTGCAACCCCCAACGTTTAGGTCCCAGCTGCCCCAGGCGCCCCGAACGATGTCTGGCGAGGCCCAGGCACTTGAGAATGGGACTCTCAGAACCCAGCAAATGGAACCACCTAGACTAACCGGTAGGAAAGAGGGAGGCGAGGGGCGTGGCCTAATCCAGCCCCTCAAGGAATTCATACACCTAACTCTGGGCTAGAGGGACTTGCCTCCAACAATGCAGGATTCCCAGCCGTGGAGCCAGGGCTGCTGGTTCTGAAGAAAAGCTGAGGACGGGGGGGTATGCTGCTTCTGTCTCCCCACTAGCTCAGTGAGGAGAAAGATCCGACCTTGGCTCCCCCACCGCAGCCGAGTGCCCTAACCACCAGCGGGGGGCAGCGTCGTATAAACACTGACGTATTCACGAGGCCAACGAGTGCATGTGTAGCTCAGGGGCCAGGGCGCTGACCTAGGAGATAGAAGGCCAGTGTTCGTGTGCCCGCTCTGCATCAGGCAGGGGGGGATTTGAAAACACCCTCGATGTATGAGGTGAGCCTTAACCACCGGTATATGGGGGGTTTCCTCTCTTTCCTCCCCCATCCACCCTATGCATTGTACAGGGAACATGGGCACCTAAGCGTTAGGTGTAGCGATGCTTCAGTCTGTTTGTGGAGCTAGCCCTCGTGAACAGGACCGGTCACAAATGAAGCGCACACGTCAGAATGACCTGATGAAAGGCTGCTCTCAAGCCCGGGGCCAAGGAGGTCAAGAGCTGAACTGAATCGGCACAAAGAGCTGGATCTTTTTCTGCAACAAAATTATTTGTGTTGGGCATGATAAATAACCCAGGCTGCTTTGCAGTGGCTCAGCCACGATAAATCCAGCAAGACGTTTCCAAGAGCAACTTTTACTAAATGTATTTCCCCACCAGTTACCAAGAACAGCTGTTTTGGGCTGGCAGAGAAGTGGTTTTGGCAGGTTGTAATTTACATATACCTTCCACTTTCTCGAGTACCAGGAAAAAATGGGCACGACAGGTTTTCTAGGGGGCAGGCAGCTGGTGGAGCAAAACACCTGTCAGCAGCTGAACTGAACTCTATTTAAAAACCAGTTTAATTTTGCCAAGCGATGCACAGACTCTGTAATGGGCAAGAAAGAGCAGCCACATTTGGGAGGCCAGATTTTCAGAGCAGTGATGAAGTTTCTGCTCCCCCCTGTGGAAATGAAGACACCACCCTTGATCAGCCCACACTAGACGCTGGCCTCCCCCCAGCCTCGAGCTTGCTTTTGCGAGGTGAATACTTGGCAGTGTTTGCTCTGTCAGATGGCATCGTGTCTCTCAGAAGCACTACTACGCTTGATGCTCTAGCAAGACATGGATATGGGCATTGACCCTGATTCTCCTGCACTTGGGGCAGAGACGTGCTTTATGCCACCTTTGTGGCCCTGTAGACTGGGGCTACGCAGGGCCCTCAGTGTAATGCATAGTAGTCCCGGGGCTGCTCTAACTTACACAGTGCTGTGAGGCCCGTAGGTAGTGGAGACCAGCAGTGAACTCTGGCCCACCCCTGGCTCACCCTCTATGCTGGCAACAGGGAGCAGGGCTAGTTTACAGCCAGCTTTATACGGGCTGGCGAGCTCCCCTGAGCTGGGGCTCTTCTCAGGTACCTAGTTCTGCCCCGTTTTGGCACCAGAGCAGCGTAACAGGGTCCTAGCACAAGTGGAGCAGCTCTCGCCAGCTGTGACTAGGTGATACACTGCCACTCCCCCCCCCCAGAGGAGGACTCGGCGCCTTGGCACCAGTGCTCTGCCCTACAACTGCCACCAGTACTAACGGAAAGGAAACAGATCATTGACAGAGCGCCCATCCAGCCCGGGGTCATCCCCCACCTTCATCTGACTCCGCTTCATGCGTGGCTTGGATTCCAGGGCCTGGGCACCTCGTCTGACCAGGCCGGAGAACGTTCCCCAACCAAGGCCGAGTGCAGCGTGGGTCGAAAAGCCAGCAGTCGGGATTGACTTTTTTTAACTCTAACGTTTGTCGTTTCCCTCCCCTGGCCGTGCGCTGGCCAGATCTCCCGTCTCGCTGGCCTTCCTCCCCACGCCTGGAAACTGGTCTCAGGCTGCTCTTCTCTGCTTCTCACCTTCACTGCCTCACTCGCGCGCCCGGCTGTTTCCCTCCGCCACGTCGCACCTCCCATTATTCCACTGCTCACGTCCCAAGAAATAAGCGTTGGCCCATGCGCAGGGAAGCGGCGCTGATCAGCAGTGACAGGAACAGGGCGGGGCAGTGGCTCCTGCTTGCGGGGAGCCCTGGGCCGCTGCCCCCCACCTCCGCATGAGCCCTGGTTCCCTCTGCCGGGGGCTCACCGCTTTCCAACACCCCTGCGGGCTCCCAGCTGGCACTGGCTGACCCAGCGACTGTGCTGCTTGCTGGCTAAGTACCCAGTACAGCCAGGGAGCAGACACAGCACCCGCCTCCCCCCAGCTCCAGCAGGCTGCCAAAGTCAGGGGGACGGCGAGTGCGGGGAGCTCTGGGCTTGGGGGCAGGGGGAAGATGGGTTCTGGGCCCCCCTCCTCCCCCCGGGCGAGGAACATGTATAAACCATCCAGCTTGTGCCCCCCCCCCAGCCCCCTCTGAAGGCAAGTGCCAAAAGCGCTGGTATGGGGCTCTAGCAATGTCCAGAACAGCGGTGTGGAGCACGCCGGCCTGGCTGGAGCCTCACATTCCTCCCGGCCTGCCTCTGCTCCCATGTGCCTCCCCTCGCCAAGCCTGCCAGACACCACTGCTCTCGGGGCTGATGGGGGGCTCAGCCGCTGTGAGTTTTAGTCCTGGCACTGCCACACTGCTGCTGGGTCACTGTGGGTACCACGTTCTTTGCCACAACCCCCCGCTCTGCCAGGAAAATGGGGCTAAGAACCCTGCCTTCGTCTGGGAGCGCCCGGGGCAGGGCCTCGCTGTGTGTTTTACAGTGTCCAGCTCAGCGGGGCCTTGCCCGCTAGCTGCTACTGGGCCATAAATCAGTGACTGCGGCCCCTGGGGCACTCGCCCCTCACCACCATCCATAACACCCGCCCTCCCCGGCTGTGGCTAAGATGAGTTTAGCTCTCAGGCAGGCGTACGCCGAGGCCACTGGCCATGCCCAGACCCAGATGACTCAGGCCAATCGCTGTGGGACAGCGGGTCCCGGGCCAGCCCGGCATGCAACGGATCCAGCAGGTCGCTGGTGCTAAACAGAGGAGCCTCGGTTGCCGTAGGGTGTTGGCCCAGAATGCAACATTAATGGTAATGCTCCCACGTGGGGGGGCCAGCTCCAGGGTGTGTCTGTGACCGGCACGGAGCCGTGCAAAGCTGGGCACAGGCAGCGCCACCTGGGCTGAGCCGCAAGCGCACGCTGGGCCCAGACAGGGTGGCCGGTTAACAGCAGCGTGTTGCACACACAGCTCAGCCGCTGGGCTCGTCCCTGCTGGCAACTAGGGGGAGGAACACGGGGCTGGAAAACCTGTGAGAGAAAGGCTGGTGTGAAGGAGCCTCGCCCCACAGCACCCCTGAAAGGGTTAAGGGGGTGAGATGAGCCAAGTAACCGCCAGCTGCAGCTGGAGGAGGCGCCAGGTGCGGTGAGGATGAATTAAGGGCTGAAGCTCACCTGGACACAAAGAGGCAGGGCTGGTGTAAGGCCACCGTAGCCGAGGGTAGAAAAGGGGCTGCAGGGAGGGGAGCAGCAGTGATGCTCCCTGAGGCGGGGGAGACGGGAGCTGGCCTGGAGGGAAGGACGAACCCTGAGGAAGCTGGAGAAGGCACCCGACAGAGGCAAGGTAGGAAACCGTCTGGGGAAACTGTGTGGGCTGTAGGGTCCTGGCGGGCCCAGGTTCCCGCCAGCCCCTGGAGAAGTGGCACTCCTGAGAGGCTGAGTTGGAAGTCTGCTTGAGCCAGCTGGTAGGGAGAGACTTTGGTACAACCCCCCCATGCTCTGCTGAATTTCCCTCCCCATCAGTTGCTTTAAGAGTCACCCACGTAAAACTTCGCTTAACTTGGCTAAGCTGACCCAGCCCGGGAGGAGACACGTCAGTCGTTCTGTGCTTGGTTTGGAAGAACTCCAGCTACTTTGTTCTCAGGTGTCACTGTCTCGTTACCCCAACAAGCCAGGTGCAGCGTGAAGGGCGGCTAATTCACCACGGCACCATCTTCAGATTAAAAACCACCCACCTTTTCCTACTTAGATTTTCCACATTAGCATTTACAAACTTTCAATCCAAAACTTGGCACCTGTCAGCCCCTGGCCGTAATCTCTGTGGCATTAATTAGTCATCTCCACCCACAACATTGGGTGAGTTTTCTGTCCCTTTCAAGGACCGAGTGACTGTTCCCAGCACCTGCCAGGGAGTGCACAAGAAAAGGCCACATGGTATCCTAACAGACTTATAGTGTTAACAGAGTTACAGTGGTGAGGAGTGTCAGCCTTTTCCAAAATCCCCACCCCCTTGGGGAATAGACCAGACTAAGATTTTCCAGAATATGGTGCCTAAATCCATGCTACGGTGCCTGAGACCTGGTGCTAAAATCCATTGAAAGCAATGGGCTTGGAGACCGCTGCTGAATGAGTTCCCAACTGACCTCACGAGAAGCTGCTGGAGGCTTGGAGCTTTTGAAAAATCGGGTCATTCATTTAGGTACCTAAATACGGATTTGGGAGCCTGTCTGTGGCCACCTCAAATAAGCAAAGGGGGCAGAAATCCATGGAAAAGGATTTGTTTTCTGGGCTCCTGCATCTTCTGGTCTAAGGATTGAGTTATGGTTCTGGCTTTCACCCTCACCTCCGGGCAGAGAAATCAATTCAAAATCGGGTTAGCTCCTCCTATTTGCTCACATACACTGGGCTGTACACATGGAATATCCTTGGCAAGGAGAGAGCCATACAAGCACTGGCTAAGCATCCAGGAAAAGGCTAATCCGATTCTTCTACTTACTTTATAATATGGTGTGCTAGCAATTACACAGGCCCCAGGCTACTGGGAGAAACTCTGCCTCATTCCTGCGACTGGCCAGGAGCCAACGCACCAGATTCTCCCACGCTGGCTTGCGTGGGTATTTACCATCACGCTCTGACCCAGTATTTTTCATTCCATTTAGTTACAGATTTGTGGGGTTTCAGCCCCCCTCCCCTTGGTAGATTCTAGGGCCAAAGGGGATTGCTATGATCATCTGGGCTCCTGTGTAAAACCAGCCGAGGGACCTCAGCCAGCGAGTGCTACAGTGAAAGGAATTATTCAGAGCAGATAGTTACAGCAGCCCTTCGCTTACACTGAGATTTTAACTTCTGGGAAGCGATCAGAGCGCACCATGGGCATGAGGAGGTACGGCAGGGAAACCTGAAGTTACTGTATGGAATACGATTGTTTTGATTAGCTCCCTGCTCCGCTTCCCCACCCCCAAAACAGCATATTTGGAGCCTGCACGTCGGGAGATGGAATGACTGGCTGGGTTCTACTTTTATGCTTAAAGGAGTTCAGCATAGCTGACAGCATTACCACTTTCTGGTTGACTAGGGTAGATTTGATAACAACGAATGGGCAGGTAGGACATCTTGCCCCGTACGCAATCCATTCTCAAAATCTGCATCTGCTGTTCTCTGTGAAAATTGTCTTGTCTGCAAATCTGACTGTGGGAGAATGGGATAGAGAAGTTACACTACTTTTGTTTGGGGCTTTGGTGTAGAAGGAAATCAGCAATAAACTGAAGTAGAAAAATGCTGAACTTCCAAGAATTTCCTAACATCATGTTTAGCAACGATGGGAAAGCGCAAAAGTTCAGCGAGCCATGTGCGTATCCAGGGCAGTAACAATGTGCTCCAGGCAAAAACAGCTGAACTAAACACCAGCTAATGGTCTTGCCCCACGTCACAAAGCAAGTAAAGGTAGGAATGAAGATGACTGCTTCCTCCTACTCGTTAGAAGCGAGGGGGAGAACTCACTTTTAATATTGATTAGAATACTCTCCTAGAGCCAAGACGTCAAGAGAGGTGCATCAGGTGAGAAAGTCTAGACTCATCACGTTTAGGATGCACAGTCACACGTTGCCAGGGATGGCCCTAGGGCATTCATTTTCCTGCCTGCCTTCTTTCACAGATGTAATGGGACTACAATTGATCAAGGGCTACTTTCAAAGGAGTTATCAAAGGAAGTTTGTGGTCAAAACCCTGCTGTGGGGCCCATCCTCCCCCCCTGCCGCAATCTTCCCCGTATTCTCTGAAAGCATGGGGGCATGTGTGGAAGGAGGAGCGAGTTTTGGATTGGTTTTATTTTTGAAAAGCACTGATTACAGAAATGGATGTCTGTCCAAACCCAGTGTTAGCAGCAGCCTCCAATGGATTAAATGCCAGTGCTTGCAGGAAACTGCATCAGCTTTCTTCTTGCAGAGGCTCCTGTCCTGTCCTTTCAGACGGTCTTCTCCTCAGCGAGGTGCACACAGTATTCCTTTAGCTCATCTTCTTGCGCTTCTGGCGCCCCGAGGGTTTGTATGAAGGTAAGGGCAGAGAGAGGGTGGCCAACTTGTGGTCTTCATCACCTAGGAGTCCTGAGGGCCCCTTCCTTTTGGAGATCTTCAGCCGCATGGCTTTAGCAATATCAAGCATTCTAATAAAAATAAAACACACACATCCGTGAATACAACAGCGTACGCTCCAGTGTCAAATCAGACCCGCCATCGAACAAGGCAGCCTATGCAAGCAGTAACTTGTCTCTGGAGCAGTGACTGCCCATTTAGGATCTTGCTGCGTGATGGTGGCTCTATTTCTAGAAAAGCCAAGCGAGGAAATAACGGTGATTTCGAGCAGGAACCAAGGTGCAGCAATAGGACTCGGGGGGAGGCGGAAAAGCCGTTAGGCTGGGGCTAGTCATATTAGCCTTTTGATGTATTGAGTGGCTCATTCACACAAATATGAGAGAGTTATTCAGTCCATGCCAGCCGGGGGAGAGAAGTAAAGCAACCTACATTTTCTAACGGGCACGGTGGAGGTATTTATTGATGGCATGGAGTGCTGACATGCAGGAGAGGTCAGGTGATCTCCAGACACGTGGGTTTTGGGAAAGTCGGAGAGAACACCTTGTGCTGCTCAACAGTGAACTCCTTCGGCAGTCTAGGGTGCAGTGCTGATGGGCTTTTCGGGGGCCAGGATGTCTGGCTGAGCCCTCGAAGTAGAGCTAAAGCAGGAACATCAGCAAGGAGGCCACGGAGAACTTTCTAATCAGGGGTGCAAAGGCTTTACGCCAAGAACTCAATCACTCCTGGCCAGAATGATCACAGCGAGTTCTCATTCTTCCTGTGCCACAAGGAGCATCTGAACATGACTGACAATGCTGCGTGTTAGAGGAGTCCTCGACTTGGACAGACTCACTTCAGAGAGAGTTTTGATTTCCCAGAGTGAGTTCTGACTGACCCCCAATGCAAACTTTGCACCTGCGTTCACCAAACAATGCAGGCTGCAAGGAGCCTAACAAAGTAGCTTTTTTCCAGTCTGAGTCTTGCTTTTCAGATTTCTGTGCTCGTCGTTTTACTATCCCCAAAAAGACAGCTGAACAAGTGAACCGTCTATTGTGCCTAACCTTGCTCACAAAAGGCAGTGCAACCTTTCTAAAAGCCATTTACTTCAGCCTTAAAAACAGGGTCTAATTGGCTTCAAACACAGCTTTTAAAATCGTTGTCCCACATTAGTTCCAAGCAGCAGAATTACTGGAATCTGCCAGAGCATCCACTGCCACAATGTGTACAACGAAGTCAGTCTGTGTGATGTTCAGAGGGCTAACCAGTTTGATCACTTTCATTTAACGTTGGAATTTGACCTTTCGACTCAAGAATCATTTTATTATTTTCTACCGGATTTTGTTACAAGGAATGAATTGATTTCTTGTTTGAGTTGGTAATTCTGCAGGACACAGATCTCAGGACAGATTTTTCATACCAAGCCCAGAGCATCTTTAGAGATCTTGGCAGGAAGGGGCACCATTATGAATCAAGCCAAGCTACAATGCATGTCCTTCAAGTTGCTATTTTTCCGGGGGGGGGGGGAAGAGCAAGCTAAGCATTGTTGAACTCCAATGGCAGATTGGGGGCCAATACATTTCAATTCACAGCATGTTAGGCAGCTGCTCTCCGTGGTACCAGCCTGTCTCCCTCCCCTCCCCTGGGGGTTGAGGGATTCCCAAAGTGAGTCCACTAGACCCTGTGATTTGAGTTA
Organism: Mesoclemmys tuberculata; assembly: GCA_007922155.1. NCBI lineage: Eukaryota > Metazoa > Chordata > Testudines > Chelidae > Mesoclemmys > Mesoclemmys tuberculata. The sequence goes on along the minus strand of ML675650.1, from coordinate 4,614,481 downwards.
TGATCAATTCTTGCTTCATTCTCCAAAGGCCTGACCCACACCATTTGAAGTCACTAGAAACACCCCTCTGAGTCTTATGGACTCTGGATCAGGCCTTGACAGGCCAGTTGACAGACACGTTTTACACTTAATGCTCAGGATACATGGCCCAGACTTTTTTGTCCCCTGGAAAATTAAGGGCTAGGAAGCAAGCTTCCCAATGAAGATAATGGAGCAACTGTGCTCCATTAAGGACCCCTTTAACCAGCACAGTTGTCCTCGCTAGTCTTGATAAACTTAAACCCTCATCTCAGGTGCCTTGTGCAATTTTTTCTCTCCCTTCCCCAAATTCCAGAAAACAAGTTTCCTCTGCACCAGGCCCAGGCAAGGCATTCCGGGGGCAGATGGGCTTGGCGGCTGGGCCGAAGGAGCTGGGCTCACAATGAAGGGAGTTTTTAAACAGACTCTAGTTCCAACCTGTATGAGAGAGTATTGCCTCCCGGTGATTAAACCCAGACCCCGGACCCAGCGGGGAATCAGAACTCTGCTTCCCTCTTGCAGCGAGAAGCGGGCCTGGAAAAGAACAGGCTGGAGGACAGAGGCAGTGTGGTTTAGTGAACAGAGCACTGGACTGGGATTCAGTTCTACTCCTGGCAGACTCTGGCCTGATGAGTGACCTCGGGCAAGTCACTTTCCCGCTCTGCGCCTCAGTTTCCCCCTCTATAAACGGGGATAACGACACTGATCGCCTTTGTACAGTGCTGCGAGATCTACTGACGAAAAATGCTCGACAAGAGCTGGGGACTGTTGGTTCTATGAAAAATGACCCCATCACGCCCCACTCCTGCTCTGGGCACCCCTCTGATAAGAACAGGGACAGCCTGCATGGTACGCAACGCAGTCTCTGAATCAACGCTCAGCTGCTCAATGAAGGAACTGAAGACTGTTTCCCCAGTGCTGTTTCCACCCCTCCAACAAAACCAAACCAAAATATGTTTTAAAATGACTGAACACTTCATGTTTCAACAGGGGTAGCCGGGTTAGTCTGTTTTCTGCAAAACAAGGAGAGTTCTGTGGCACCTTAAAGACTAACAAATGTATCTGGGCCTAAGCTTTCGTGGGCAGAAACCCGCTTCATCAGTTATTAACAGAAACATCACTCACCTGTTCTCCCGGAGTCTCATGTCCCTCTGCAACAGAGTCAGGTCTGTCTGGAAGTTGTTAATGTGCAAGGCTAAGGCTATTACATAGGCTGTAATTTTAGCCTTCATCGAAGCAGAGATTAAGTTCTGGATACTGGAGAATAAGAGGGTAGAGGGAGAGAGACAAAGTGTGACACTTTAACAGAGCCCAAGCATAGCCTTTTGGGATTGCGTCTGCCTACATCTAAAGACAAACCCTGGCATCATATTGCTAGTAGAGCACCACTTTTCCCACGGACTGAAAAGTGTTCTAAGCAGAGCTGGTACATATGTGATTGTTTGCTTCAATGGCCGTTCCAAAAAACATTACATTCAGTATGAATCAAACCAAATCTGAACTTTTTTTGGAATTTTCAGTGAATTGAAAGAGTCCATTTCAGGCCATTCCAGGGGTGGGAAAAAAATCACCTCTAGATCATCCGCATCCCAGATGAGTGCCCTACTCACTGTGCTAATAGTAATAAGGGGAAGGCAGATGATAGCAGCACCATCACTTCCTCCTCTGGCCATTTGGGGAATGACCGAAACCGCGTGCATCAAACCTGTGAAGTTTTGAGTCGGACCAAAACTGCATTTTTCATCAAACGACTGAGTGGTCTGGAAAATTGCGTCCAGCTCTAGTTATCAGTCAACAAGGCTCTCAGGACAAACGGCTCTAAAGGATTGTTATTTGGGCTGATGTTGCACGTTTACCTTTAGAACTCCAGACCACTTCATAGTAATTTTGCTAAAAGGAAGAGTGAAGACAAACAATGCCTGTAAAGCAAAAGCGAGGCCCTTCTGCACACGGCCACCTAGGTGGGAGCCAAACAAGGTCCATTACAACCACAAGCAACTTCTTGGGAAGGCTATCCAACTAAAACTGCACTACAGCGGACCACCGCCTTGCCGACGCTTGCTTGAATTATTTTCCGCCTGCTAGTGTCTCTTGGACAGCCCCTCCGAACTCAGACACCCGTATTTCTCCATTCCTGTCCTGATACCTCCTGCTGGCAGTCATGAAATGGCCCAAAGGCTGATTTATGGCAAGCCGCCAAAGAATCCAGTGCCCAAGAGCAGCAGACACCCCTTCCACCTTCTACCCAGAAAAATCTCTGCACTAACACCTACAAGCAATGAGCAGAGAAGATGCCAGTAATTCAGGTTTCTTTAAGTGGCCGTTGAGAAGATTTCCGGATAACATGGGCACTGCTATGATCCCTTGATCTGAACTTTCCTGTAGCCACCGCTCATGAGCATCAATTTCAAACAAAACAAACCATTTGCTACCTGCCGTTGTTGTATGTCAAGGCCGTGAAGTTTTTCATGAGTTTGCGGTTTATGATGGGTGGACAGTCGGGGCCCATTGGATCTAGAAGAGAAAGCTGTTTGCAATTAAACGATAAACACGCACTCTGAACACAATGGGGCTTCATTAAAATTAATGCTTAAGAACTATAATACTGTGCTGATTTTATGCTGCTTTTATTACATCTTCAAGGGGACACTTAAAAATCCATAAATCAGTGTCTTGACAACCTAGGTACAGCACTTAGGGTAACATTTTCAAACCACGGCTAAGCAATTTGCAATCCAAAAGCCCATTTGCAAAAGTGACTTAGGTGCTTGCAAGCCTAAATCCCAATGACTTTCAATCAGGTTTAGGCTCCTAATGGCCAGTCACTTTTGAAATGTAGGACAAGTTTCTGTGATATAAACAGACTGTTTTGTACAGCACCTAGCACAGTACAGTCCTGGTCCATAACTTGGACTCCTAGGCACTATTATTAATAAATTAAATGACATTAAGTATTAATATACCTTCCCTATCTGTGTTTCCAGAACCACGGTAGGTTATTAAAACGGAAGTTTTTCAAAAAATAGAATTTCCTTGTCACCACTTAGGCACTCTCTGCACTGGAAATACTCCTGTAACTGTGCTGCTATAGCGCTTTAGTGTAGGCATTACCTGCGCTAAGAGGCAGGATTCTCCCACGGGCAGAGTTAATCCAACTCTCCAAGCGGCAATAGCGAATTTGACAGAAGAATTCTTCCATCACCACTTGTGCTGGGGATTAGGTCATCTTAACCATATCATTATAGCCATGGTCTCAAGTTGCAGTGGGGAGGTCTAGGTTGGATATTGGGAAAAACTGTTTCCCTAGGAGGGTGGTGAAGCCCTGGAATGGGTTACCTAGGCAGGTGGTGGAATCTCCATCCTTACAGATTTTTAAGGCTCTGCTTGACAAAGCCCTGGCTGGGAAGATTTAGTTGGGATTGGCCCTGCTTTGACAGCAGGTTGGGCTAGATACCTCCTGAGGTCCCTTCCAACCCCCATCTTCTAGCATTCTATGATCACACAGGAGTGTGGACTTTTCACACCCCTGAGCGATGCGGCTGGGTCGACCTAACTTTTTAGTGTAGACTGGACCTCAGATTGGCAACTTTCACTTTCACTTTGCCTTTCGGACTCCCATGCATCAGGGTGTCTGATTTCCCAATACTAGAGGGGAATATTTAAAGAAAGTCTAAAGCTGAGACTTTGAGAACTGTCCAGGGGAGAAAGAGGCACAATTCCCGCAGAAGACAATGGCAGTTACGCGTCCAAATCCCCTTTGAAAATCTCCGCCTAAATGTTCTGTGTGGAGCTTTTAAGGCCTGTAGGTACTGCACCTTTAAAAGCAAGATCATTTTGGATGCAGAATTCAAAACAGCTTGCTAGCTGACAGCAATGGAGCTGAAATTCACTGGAGACTGAACGTACAAATAACCGGAGGCCAGATAAACTTGCAAATAAGGGATACCCCCAAATCTGCAAACTCTCATCAAGTGCCTCCTGATATTTGGTGTTTTTCTTAAATCTCCAGCTGCTGGAATCAGGAGATTGGACGAGAATCTCAGCTCTCACTTAAAAAAATATTCCTAACCTTCTTGATTGTGGAGAAAACCCAGAAACTGGATACACTGGGGGGCCTGGCTCATGATTTGTGAATGGCTGGAGTTGGCAATGCTGCGCTAAATTGATGATTTTGTTGATGCTATTCTGATCCAAACAAAACCACAATAATCCCTGGCTCTTACACAGTGCTTTTCATCCGCAGACAAAAGAGGTCGGTACCATTACTCTCATTTTACAGGTGGTGAAACTGAGCCACGGGAAGGGGAACTGATTCCCCCAGCAGGCCAGTGGCAGAGCCAGGATGAGAACCCAAGTTTCCCGCGTCCCAGTCCACTGCTCCATCCAATGTCCCTTCAGTTAAAGTAATGCAGAAGTAATTTACGTTAAATTAGAAGGCCTGGATTAGTGGACTGGATCTGAGCAGACAAAAAAGCTTCCATGATTTCAGTTTGTGGGTACAGACACAAACCAAAAATGCAAGACACGTTAAACGTGGCAGCATTCCGATTTTCTTTAAACAATCTTTATATTTGCATATTATTATTAATGATTTGCCTTACGGTATCGGCCTGAGGGCCCGGTCATTATGGTCTATAAAATTAAAAACATTGAAATGAAAATTCATTTAAAAACAAGATCTCAAAACGCCCTGTTCTGAAAACAAAAACACGACACGGGAACTTTTCGGAATGCTGTTCCAATTCCCCTGCCCACCCCCCCGAAATTTCATTCAAACAGACATCTTTCTGCAAAACTGTTTTGCTTTTGACAAACTGGCATTTTCTGATGCAAAATCATTCATTCAGCTGGAGCATTTCTGACCCAACTCGTGGGATTTTTTAGGCCCTCTGCTGGGCTCTATTCCACTCTATAAAAAATCCATGATTTGGAATTTTCATGCCAAAGAACAAAATTCTGTGACAGTCAGAAAAAGGGGTAGGAGAAAATTAATGGGTGGAAATGTTTTCTGGAGGTTCATCTAGGATTGTCCAGGTCCTTGCTCACAGGAAGAGCAACGTATCTGGTCCCCAAAAGAATACTGTGAATCCCACTGAGAGAGACAGGATTAGGGTTAGTGCAAGACCTGTGTAAAAGAGAAAATGCATCACATTTCTCAGAGTTATTGCCCCAAGGAAGGCAGGAGTTAGTCTCTGGTCTTCGCAGTATCCTGCTCTAAAATGGCCAAGTCACTGATGAACTAAACTACAAGTTTACCATCTTGGATAACTGGGGCTTTTTTAATTTCAAGAAAACTTACTTTTACTGGTAAGAATATGCAATTTTCACTTCTAAATGGAAGACTGTCTGTGACACTAAGTAACATGTTTTGTTCTGCATCATGTTCACTGGTGAGGTGTTGACTTCCCAACACTACTTGCTTCCAAGCTTTTGTGTTCCCCCAGGCAGATTCAGCATCAGGCTTTGTAGGAAACAAGAGAGTTCATTTTTCACCAGTGGTCTTAGATTGAGATTTTCAAAGCATTCCAAGAGGCTTTGGACACCTACCTTCCATTGGATGTGTCCCTAAATACCCTAGACCGCTTTCAAAATCACAGACTTGGCCCAAAAGTGAACACGGGGATCACACCGCTACAGATGTCGGTTAGCTCTCATCTGTCATCTTGGGGGAATTTTTTTTATTCTTTTTGGATTGAAGACTCCATTAGTTACAAAACAAATTCCAATCCGCGACTGGACAATAAATAGGGCAGAAAGATGCTCCTGCTGTTAACTTACGTTTCTTCTTAATCACCTTCTGGAAACTGAACTTGATGAGGGCATCCAGAAACCACAGACACCGCGCCTTATGGTCCCGGCTGTCCTTACTTAGAAGCATGGACTTCAGTTCTTCTAGAACAAAGCAGCAATGGCTAAAAGAAAGAGAGGGAACAGCACTTAGAGCAAAGCGCAATTAAGCATAACTTAGAGAGGGGGCTAGGGGTGCAGCACACTAGGACAGTGCATGCCCACCTCTAAGGCCAAGTCTGTGGCTAGTTTACATTTGCAGCGCTCGATTGGCTTTGATAGGGCTAAACCAATTTACGCCAGCAGAGGCCTCACGAGCATTCCTTTATCAGAGCATCCACTATCCTCTCATGCTTTAGCCAGAAACTTTAAATGCACCAATGCTTTGTGATGAAAGCATTCTCTGCCAAGACAGCAGAGAGTCAGAGGACATTTCCGCCGCAGGGAGCAATCGTGCTGGGAAGGTGTGCACATTATCCTGCTGTGTACTAATATGGCGGACAGCATTTGCCCGACCTGTGAGCCGTCTACCCTAATCTCACACCCCTCCAGAGCACAGCACAGTTTGCATCCATCCGCTCCCTAAGCTACTGTTTGGGCCTGTCCTCTCTTTATGGTCTCCCCTAGCTTCGACTCTCCAAACGTCAATGCATTCCCATGTTCAGCAGCTTCTCTAGAAGAGATCCCAGAATGGGGCCATCTCCCACCATGGTCAGCATCACCGTTTGCTTCCTGTCCACTTTAATCATAGAATCCTAGAAGATGTGGGTCGGAAGGGACCTCCAGGAGGTCATCTAGTCCCACCCCCTGCTCAAAGCAGGACCAACCCCAACTAAATCATAATATCCCTGTTTGTCTTCAAACCCTTGGATTTTCCACCCCAGGTCCCTCCTCTGGCCCATGTTTACCTATCCAACCTCATTTCTTCCTGTTTTCTAGCCCTTCCCTTACACTTCTCGTATTACCCATTCCCCCCCCAACAGTAGCCCAGCTGTTGCACCTATACAAGCTAGGTGGAGACTCTGCCTTTTTGGCTTCTGGCTGTTTCCTAGGTCCTCCAGCTCTGTGTTAGAAAGCTGCATGCACACAGATGCACGCCCCAAATTACAGGCATCACTCAGCCCGTTGACTGGATTTCGGCTACTCCCATTGAGGGCAGAGTTCACCACTCAGTTCAGGTTACATACCACCTTGGGATAAAGGGAACACAACAAAGAAAGGCCCTCATCTTCTCCAGCATATGAATCACAACTTTGAAGTCCGTATTAAGAGACTTGTTATATCCTAGAACATGTTACTTTAATAAAGTAATGAGCCTTTCTGGAACACAGATAAAGCTACCCGCCACAGCGGAAAATTGTCCTAAGAACCTAAGACCGGCCATACTGGGTCAGACAAATGGTCCATCTAGCCCCGTGTCCTGTTGTCCGTCAGAAGCTGGTATCAGATGCTTCAGAAGGAGTGAACAAAGCAGGGCAATTTATTGCGTGATTCATCCTCTGTCTTTCAGTCCTGCTTCTGGCAGTCAGAGGGTTAGGGACACCCAGAGCATGACACTGTGTCCCTGATGATCTTGGCTAACAGACACAGATGGACCTAGCCTCCATGAACCTATCTAATTCTTCCATCTGGTTGCAGGTTTTCAAAACAGCACCGAGCTTATGCATCTGCCAGTTCCTGGGGCTAGTGATCTATCGAACGAAACAACTAGAACAAACTGAAATCTGTCTGGATTTACCACTAGGGATATATAGCTTCCTACATGTGTCAACTGGATTCCACAGGTGTTTTCCTTCATGCTGGAAGCTACTCATTGTTTCAACTCCTATTTTATTACAAAGGAACTGAGCGCTATATTTGCCCCATCAACAAGCCTAAAGCGTCCTTACCTTTTTTCTTCTGCCTTCTTAAGGATCTCCTCATGAGTCACGTTAACGAGAGCTGCAGCTGGAGTCTGCAGTGCTTCATATTCGGCAGGGGAAAGGACTGGATGGGTTTTAAGAACTAATAAAGAACACGTTGCTCTTTCAGCTGAGGATCTAGAGGCCCTGAACGACCATTACGTTTCACAACACCCCGGTACAGTAGGCAAGTCAGGTAGACTTACGTCACCCGAAGGAATCTCTTCCTCCGTTACACTGCTGCTTACAGCAACATCAAACAACATTCTAGGGCAGCACAGAACAGTATTTCCAACTAACACTGCGTGGGGAGATGTACCGTAAACAGGCACAACCAACCGCAGGGACTGGAAGCCAGCCAGGATTAACTTCCCTAGAGGCTTTGATTTCATGATGAAGAATCTCTCTCGGTCCTTGGGTCAACAGTCCAAATTCTACCTTTGCTCCCTCTATAACACTCACGTTTGATATCTACTTAATATTTACACAGGGCAAGGCACAAAATCATCTCCTCTGGAAGAAACCACCCAAAAGGCAAGATGTGTGATTTGTCAGCCCAAAGCTCTAACGTACTCTCTCAAATCCTCGTCCTTAGCTTTTTGTTCCCGGACAGAAATTACTCCTCTTAGTTAACAAACAACTCATCCGAGTCTGAACCTTTCCTTTAACTTAAGTGTTTTCAACTGGGTAAAGCAGGGCTCTGCCCCATAAAGGATACGGTCCTCAAACCTGTAGACATTCTCTGGTTTGTCAGCATCTTCATGGCAGGGAGGTAGGAAGATGGAGACATCTGGCAAGTCATCCTGGGCTGCATCAGTGACTAAAGCTTTCAAAGCAAGCAGGAGATGAGAGAGTGCTTGAACCAATAGTAACGTGAATAGAACTGCAAACCGATTGTTTAGTGTCACTCTATTCCAAGGGAATTCTTGGTTTTAAAAAAAACCAAAAAAACGAACTCTTCTTGTAAGAATTCTAAAGCTATAAATGCTGTATTGTTATGGATGGAATAACAGAAGCTTTCTGAAATGAATATCAAATTCACAGCAATGATTCTGCAAATTTCTACCATTTTCCTCCCTCCAGGTAGAGTTACCTACTGTACGCAGAGTGTTCTTGTGTGGGCGGAACATATCAATGCATTCTCCCGTTGGGAGCTCTTTGGGATCTCAGAAGTGGAGGGCTGGAAGGGACCTCAAGAGGTCACCTACTCCATCCCTCCCCCCGCCATCCTCACTGAGGCAGGATTAAGCATACCAGACCATCTTTGACAGGTGTCTGTGTAACCTGGTCTTAAAAAACCTCCACTGACAGAGGGATGGGGACTGCTTTTTCTTGTCCATTTGTACAGCCCCTAGCACGGTGGCATCCCAGTCCCTGATTAAGGCCTCTTTATGAGATACTGAAATAACTGTAACATAAAAGAAGGACCTAATTCACCACTGTGGTTCCCCACAGTTTTACACCACTGGTATCACATCCTTGCTGACAACTTTGGAGATTTGCAAATCCCCATTTGGACATGGTGACACAATCCTGTGGAACAGGAGCAAGAACAGCCTTTGTTTCTGCTGCTTGTCTGATCTGAAGCTCATACCCACAGGACTGACAGGAGGACTTAGCTTGTAGGTCTTAAAGCTTTGGAATCAGCTGGTCCTTTGTGCTGGCCTGAGGTGGTATCATTCTAAACGATAAAGTGTGACAGGTTGGGGGGGCTAACATTCGGTGAGAACAGCTCACACAATGGAGGGGGAGAAGAACTTTCCAGGACCCTCTGCTACCAGACGGCAGAGACGGGCAAGGAAAAGAATTTATGATTCGCCAATTTATAATCAGCATGATCAGAAGAAGATTTGATTTCTGCGTACGTGAGGCAGAGAGATCTGCATGGCCCACTGATCATTTGTTAATTCGTGTCTGCTCAAATTTCTCCAGTGCCGCTGCCATAGAGTTCAACACACTGCTTCATTTAAAACATCAGGCAAATTTCTCCTGGTTCTTGAGTTCAGTGAATCCTCTGAATATACCAGAAGAGGGAACAGACACAATGAATTAGCAAGTCTCCAAAAACCTGCTGTTCTTCCACATCCCTCGTTACTTACCAGCTACACCTTTTGCCTCTATGATGTTTTCTGCTGCTTTCATCACAGCCACATTTAAAGTCTCACTGCCCACTTGGTTCATCCTTCGAGAGTTCAGAGCTCGCTTCTGCTTGTTGGTACCGAAGGCTTCGATACATGAATCCACCTGCACAAGAAATCAATCTACATTGCTGCATCTAGATACAGAGGGATGCTCTTTGGAAGGCCTTGGAGGGAAGCAGTATACAATGCATCCTGAATAGGAAGGACTGCTGTTGTATGGCAGAAATTGGATTCTATCTTTTGAAGGAAATACATTTCACAGAACCGCAGACCCAAATTCTCTGCCCAGTTACAGAGGTGCTACTCTACTGATGTTAACTGGTATGAACGAAAGGAAAACTCAGCCTTTAAATTACAGTCCAGTCCAAGGTAAACTACAGAAGGTATGTCACTGAAAATGAATGGAGGTGACGTACGATTTCCAACATGCCTGAATGTGGCCCTCTCACAGACCAAGTGGCATCTGAACAATTGCTGCAAACTAAGACCATGATCCTGTCAATGGACCCACATGGGTAAATCTGTGGGAACACGTTGATTTCAGGGGGACACTGAGCTGAAACTGGGGTCTGTCTGCCTGCCTGGATCTGACTGGGTCCCCACAGCTCCGCGCTGCCCCCTCCCCACAGCACCCAGTGGGGGGGTCTGCAGACCTAGAGCTCCCAGCCTGGCCTCCAGCTCATGTAGGTATATGTGGGACGATACCCCCCGAGTCTTACATACGACACTCCTGTTAATAAACCCAAAAATATTGGCCTTTTTTGCAATTGCATCACTTTGTTGACTCATTCATTTTGTGATCCTTTTCAACAGTACTGCCATCTCATCACTTATTCTCCATTTTGTAGTTGTGTGTTTGATTTTCCCTTCTTAAGTGAAGTACTTGGACTTTAAGGTCAGAAGGGACCACTATGATCATCTCATCTGACCTCCTGTACACTGCAGGTCACAAAACATCACCCACCACTCCTGTAACCCTAACCTAAGGCTGAGATACTGAAGTCCTCATATCATGGGTTTAAAGACTTCAAAGTACAGAGAATCCATCAGCAAGTGGCCTATGCCCCACGCTACGGAGGACGAAGAAAAAACCCCAGGGCCTAGGCCAAATTACCTGAGGTAAAATTCCTTCCCAACCCCAAATATGGCGATGCATTTATCTTTATTGAATTTCATGTTTTGAATTCTGAACAGTTCTCCAATTGTTTAATGTTTAGCGAGTTCATAGAACCAGCACCACTGCTACAATGATAAAAACATCACTTAAAACCTATCGCTCAGCTTCAGTACATGCCAAAAACGTTAAACTACGCCAATTAACGCCAAAAGTGAACAAATCATTGCTAGACTTGTATCACTTGCTGCAGTTAGCCAGGTGATTGTTAGAAAACGAAGCTTTTACCTTCTCTCTGTAGGATTTATTCTGATAATCTGATGGGTCATCCTCTATTAAATCACCTACCAAAAGAACAAAAATGAGCACCGTTAGGTCTGATTGTCACTGCAGTCCGTAATACGGATGTCTTCATTCACAGTGTGCCAGAACCTGGTATACAAGCTCTCACACCCGATACTCGAGAATTTTTAAAAGGATAACATTGAAATCCTAGACAGCATTTAAGAGAGAGACTGAATATTCATGTTACTACAAAGAGCATTAATACATTGGTTTGACAAGTCACAAAGGTGTGTCCTGGATTATACTAATATCAGGATCACCTAGTGCACCAAGGAAACAATTCATTGAGGACACCAAATATTTTCCTCTTGTCTCATGACGATAAAAGCAGCCCTGCTGAAGAACTGTGCTGTCCAGGGATTATTTTATTCCCCAGAAAGTGTCAATTCAATCTCCAGGCCTGTTTAATTTTAGTCTTCTCTGAAGCAGAAGACAGCAAAGATGGACTTTTTGGACAAAGATGAAAACACCGAAACATGACCTGAAACCATTGGTTGGTGTTAAATTCAATGTTTTCCACCTTCCATCTTGATTTACTCTACCTCCTCAACGCCCCCTTCCTAAATATCATCTCTTCGCTACAACTCTCCCTTTTACTGGTTTCCACATCGCATGCTAGCTCCTTAAAGCACAGGAAAAAGCGTATCATGAGGGCATTGTACAACCGGCTTGGGCTCTTTCCTTCCCAGAACATCCCTCAGGAACCAATGAAAATATCCATGACGCTGGACTGATAGACAGGAAGACTCGCATGGCCTGGAGCCAAACTATAGGCTGCAGACTGAGTGAAACCGCACACAGCACAGAGGTGTACAGCAATGTTGGTGGCATGTTACCTGACAACAGTGGCACCATGTTGAATAATTCAGCATTGTAGACTTCCATTTGCCCAGAGTCCTTGTCTAAAACACCGACGAAGTACCTACGGAGAGCACAGCAGGGGATGGTTTAACCAGAGATGATCATAAGTGACACACGTTAGGAAGATTACATGGCCTGGGGCTCGTCATGTGCCTCCTCCCTCTTCCCCTGCCCAACAGTGACCGATTTTTCCAATCACAACAGTTAGACTTTCACACTAAGGCAAGTTCCATAAAAGTCACATAGGAGGCCTTCAAATGAAGGCCTCTAAATTAGCCCCCAGGCACGTAAAACAAGTCACTAGGCACCTAAGTGACTCCCTTGATTCTCTTTCTCGTTTCTATTTGCAGGAATCCTAACAGCTCCTCTAAATGTGATCTCATTAGGCGCAGAGTCTGGCTTCCGAAGGTTAAGACTGAAGTTTTTCCAGAGCTGCCTGGAGCTCAGGATAAGTTCTATCTGGAATGCCCAGGATGACATGGTTCTCAAGCAAGTGTTTGCTGGAAGCAATTGGCCAAGATTGGACAGCTCTTTTGCAGTATTGGTTGGTTCTTTTTAAAGCTCAGATTCTATGTGCTCTTTCTCTGCTTAGTAATGGCACCTTGAACCTAAGGTTTGGACTACACTTGAAACATATACCAGCGTAGCTATGTTGGTCAAAAATCACACCCCTGGCCAACTCAGGTATGGCGACCAAACCCCTCATGTAGATGCACTGTGCCGATTGAGCGCTACCTTTCCATCCCTTCACCTTCAAGAACTGGCCCCTCATTAGCCAGGCACATGTCTAGGGCTCTACAGCAGCTGTTCCAAGGACTGATTACATCATTAAAACTGTCTCTTAATCATTCCCAGTGCTGAGTGTTCAGAGATGGAGTCCTAAGTTGGTATAAAATTGCACATCATTGAGATTTGTAGCATAGATGTTGATTAGACTAATTGGTTCTCAATTTAATTCTCCAGACACAAGCATAAAACCACCCCAGGGTCTTGTTGCAATGACAGTGTAGTAAATTAAGTTCTGTCAAAATTAAAGTCACAGCTCTCCTCATTTCATTTGAGAGAGAGGAGAACATGACCAGCATGTAATCAATCTCTTTCACCTTTTAGACAATTTCAGTCTGGCATTTCCAGCTGCAGTCACCCTTGGACTTCTTAACAAAATGGTTAGTAGCAGAAAGGTACTTTCTTTAAATCAAATCCTTTAGCCCCCAAGCAGATAAGGAGAATGAAGTTTAGCAGCACCGTCCCCTCGCCACATTCTCCAGGATCCAAAACAAACAGTGAACAAATTTGTTCCTCTCCCCATCCAATCCCCCATTAATATTTTAATTGTTACGAGGCACAGACTCGGCTAAAAGTACGTCACGGCAATTCCGTTAGCAGGACAGATGTGACTAGGACTCAGACGTGACAGACATTTCTGAAAATCTCCTTTTTCATCCTCTGCTTACATGTATTAAACGGAAGAGAAACATCAAGTCAAATTTGACCCCAAAATGTAGGTTGTATATTAAAACAAACTGGTCTCTAAACCCAAGACTGAAACTAGCTGCAAAGTTTGAGTTGTGAACACCACAGGCAAACATTTTAGCAGCATTTGCCTTAGAATCAATTTAGTTAGAAGAACAGAAATCCAATTCTATATCTTCTCCGCACACCACTTCTACGGTAGGATTTTCATAGCTGCCTTAGGTATTTGGACATCCAATTACCAGGTGACTTCAATAGGATTCCTCAGAGATAAGTATATGAGTAGGTTTTTGCAGGATTGGGGCCTTATGTGATTTTATTACTCAGTTCCAACAGAAAAACCATGTTGTACTGTCAGGACTATTTTCTTAAGTCACGTAAAAGCATGTTTTCTTCTTTTTCTCTTGCTATTTATACACACAACAAAATCTAAATTTAGGCTTAAGTTTGACCTGAGTGTCTCTCTTAGGGACACTCCTCTGTTCTGGCTGCACACATATAGAAACTTCCTTTGATATTAATGGGATATCAATGTGCATCAAGGAAAGAACAGATATTCTTAACGGATCCAACAGTAAAGGATTATTTGCTGTTGACTTTTCCTGGACCCGCTAATTCCAAAGGTTTCTATCAAAAGAAAGAGGGTAAGATTTTCTCTTACTTATTGTTCCTAGATCCAGCAAGGCTTTGATAAAATAACATCATTACTAACATTTGCCTGGATGCTCCAAGGTCCGTTATCCTTTTCCTATCGTTCCCAATGAAAACACTGCACCATCACTTCACATCTATTTCCTTTGATGGTGTATGCAGCAGTCAAACAGAACACCAAGGTAGATACACCAAGCTGCAGTCCTGAAACTGTACAGTGATAATGCAAGACCAGGGAATCCTCTGTACTTCTCACGTATAGATTCTGCCAAATCTGAGGGGTGGATTATTAAATTGGATTTTGCTACATCAGCGTGTCTCCTCAATGATTTTACTCATCTTTTTTTCACTCAAATCCGATGGACACCTACACTGCCAGACCAGAATTTTCAGAAGCAATCAGCAGCTGTCACTGACAGCAATGGGAGCTGCTAGGTGCTGAACTCTTAAAAATTGGCTCTCTTTATTTAAGAGCCTCAGCAGAAGCTGAATTCCTCTGAAAACCTGCCTCTGCATTAATAAACAGCCCATCTGAAAAGGCTAAGAGAAGAATCCAGTAAACAGAATAACTGCTTTCCTTCCCCATATGCACCTCCTACCTGCAGAGGGAGTTACATTTCAGGACTCCTGAGCCGAAGTTCCTTCCCACGTAAGAAAGCCTGTCTGTCTCTGAAGTCTAAGATACAAAGAAAAATAACTTTAGTGGTGGGCTACTTTTGACAAAAATTCTCCACGTGCACTGAACTTTCTAACCAAGCTAATAAGTCCTTTTTCCTGGGTATCAGATACCAATTCTCTGAATAAAAGACATTTTTAACTTGTCTACTTTTAGAGAAATTTTCTCATCAATTTTATTTAAAAAAACCCAAGATATCTCAAAGAAATAAGGACTAAATAAATAAACAAACAACATTTCTTATGACTGAAAGAGCCCAACGTGGTAAAAAATGCTACCTCCACATTCACCTAAAAGGCAGGTAAGAATATGTTACATGGAAATTGCCTTCATAGTTCTAACAGTATTTTTGGTTAACTTCGGAACATTCTTAGCACTGTCATGAACTTTGGAGTCTTGTTAATTTAAAAACACAGCTAAGATGTCTCGTCCACAAGAGAAACCTAAAAGTGATGGTTTGTGATAGAAATGCTGTAAATAGTTCAGGCTAAAAATGTAAAAGAAATTAATCATTTTTGCTATCAAATTAAATTTAAATTTATAAAATTATTTTAGATGCTTTAGTTAAAGTTACGTACAGCTTGTCATTATAACTGTAGCTTATAACTTCCTGAAAATTAATTCTCCTTCTGGACTGAAAATTGCTGTGTGTCTCAGCCCCAATGTTATTCCTGAAGGAGTGGTGGCAAGAGTTAAATTAATTCAGCGATTTTTTATTTATTTATTTATTTTATTTTATACACAAGCACACACTAACAGTATATACACGCACTCTTTAAAAATTTGTCATGTTTATGTGCCCATGAACTCAAAAATGGCTGAACTTTAAAACTTCATTATGTGATCAGTTTAGGTCCCCAATCCTGAAAGCTGAATGCGATTCAGCCACTCTAAACGGCTTGCAGGATTAGGGACTACATTTAAAAATTATTTAAATAAAAGAACTTTTGTGGTACAACATTTCTACCGAGATTTTGGTTGTACACAGTACTACTGAATAACATACACAACTGTGTAACTCCAAAATAACTCAGATAAGGTTTTTCCTTTTCTGGCCTTTAGCTTGTTTCTCTTTCCACTAAAGCCGACGCAAGCAAAATTTTCACACACCCAAATTCAAACATAACAAAAATTACAGCAATGCAATGTTAGGGTTAGAAATGTAAACATTAAAGAAATCAGAAAAGGCAACATGATTTTTGCAGTCATCTTAGCCTGCCTACTCTGCAAATAATAGCTTTACTTTTTTATTAGTTATGCTGTTAAACAGATAGCCTAATATATACAGTATGTGCAATGTGGGAAAGTCAATATTACTTTTAGAATCAATGACTTTGTGTGCTTAATTTGGCAAGTTCAACTATATTACTGCAATGGTATTTTGCATTTAACATACGGGTCAGAGTAATTCAAATCTGAAGCGTACTGCATTATTGAATCCCATAACCCAAATTGTTGTTATCCATTTATATAATTGGTATTAACACACCTGAAATTGTTTGGTAAGCTATATGGTGTTAGATTCTGTTTTTAAAAGTGAAGCTAAACTCCACAGCAGTTGCACGCGCATGCATGCATGCGCTTCTACAAAGATGAAGCATAGTTACTAACCTTAGTTGCTCATGTTAGTCCAGTGGCCAGGGGGCTAAGACACGAGGGAGGGAGCAGCGGTGTGCGGTCTGCCGATGCACACCGACACTCCCGGAGGATGATAGTAGAACCAAATCCAAAGTCCTTTGGGGGGGGGGGGGGGGAGGGGGGGGGGGTGTGTGTGTGTGTGTGTGTGTGTGTGTGTGTGTGTGTGTGAGAGAGAGAAAAGGGGTAAGCTTTTATGCCATTTTATAGGTTTTGCTTTGTCATCCTGCATTTGCATCCTGGTGTGATTATTAATCACCCATATTTTGCAAGCATGACCATTGTTGTTATTTTTATAGTTTGTTTTTTGAAGTGGATTTTCAGGTCATTAGGGTGGGCAGCTTCTGGCCATCTGCATTGTAAAAGTTGTTATTTTTACTTTTTTTAACATTTGAGGCTGGTGCCTTTTTTTGGTTACTTTTTGGTTTTATATATTTATTTATATTTTAATATTTATTTAAAACTTGTAACTGGAAGACAAGTGGTTTTTTACAAAAAATATCTTATTTAAAACATTTACTATTATAAAATATTTTTATTTAATATTGAATTTTGTTTTAGAACATTTGCTGATGTTACATTAAGCAGTGATATTAAAACATGTGTACTTCAATAACAACGGTTTCACAGAATGATCTTTGGTAGCTTTACAAACAGAATAATTAATGACCAGATATTAGTTTTGCACAAACAGACGGTGGTTTTAAACAAACTTATGAATAGTGAACAGATCACTCTACATACTCAAAATGCATAGCCTCACAGAAATTGCTGTGATGGTTTGTTACGTACCAAAAGAATAAGGGTATTTCACATAACAGAATAAAGTTTTGGGCCTAAAGGTGTTACTTACTCCTTCTCATAGCACAAGAACTAGGGGTCAATAGATGAAATTAATAAGCAGCAGGTTTAAAATGAACAAAAGGAAGTATTTCTTCACAAGCCGCACAGTCAACACGTGGAACTCCTTGCGAAAAGATGTTGCGAAGGCCAAGACTATAATGTGGTTTAAAAAAAAACACTAGATAAGTTCATGGAGGATAGGTCCATCAATGGCTATTAGCCAGATGGGCCGGGATTGCTGTTTGCCAGAAGCTGGGAATGGCCAATGGGGTGATAACCTGTTCTATGCATTCCCTCTGAAGCACCTGGCATTTGGTCACTGTCGGAAGACAGGATACTCGTCTAAATGGACCACTGGTCCGACCCAGTATGGCCGTTCTTAAGTTCTTACGATGAAGACTGGCAAATGTGTGGAATTCTGTCCCATTTGTATGGCTGATCATGAACTGCTTCGACAGAACAAAATTGTGCTTTTCGTACCTGTCACTCTAATACTCAGTACTGCTTCTTAAGGTTACACTGACATCTTGTGGTTTTGTAGACTAAAGACTCCGGAGTACACTCTTTTTAGAGTATCAGGTATCAGTGTACAGACTCTTGTTCATATTAACAGAACACACAACACACATGGCTAACTCAAAGCTACAAGCAAAAGCTTCCCCCTCCCCCGGTCCCCACGTTGTTCCAAGCAACAGTTTTTGCCATTTAAACTCCTGCAACCACTTCCCCTCGATCCAATCCGATTTCTGCTGCTAAGAACAGCCTCTCAGCCATGCAAGATGAAATAAGGGTCAGGACACATCCAGAATCCCATAAAATACTATAAAGTTGGTTTTTAATCCACATGGAAGGTGAATCATCTACTTTCTCTTTAAAGTGGCACAATCCATTTGAAATCCAGCCATTTTTTTTAAAAGTTAGTTAAAACCAGTTGTGGTTCTTACACCTCTTTAAATCTTCCTCCTAATTTATGGTGTTTTACAATCTAAAGCTACATTTTACAAGCTAAATGTTCTTAATGTTTTTCTCTCCACTGCAGGTGTGCTTGTGTGTGTGCAGGAGGAACCCCACAAAACAACAGCCCAACTAAACCATCAGTTCCATGCTTAGCGAACCCACAGACACCCCTACTGGAGACAGACAATGGGGCTCCATGCAGGTCCCATTTCAGGACTAGGGCCTATCTCATCACACAAGAGACCCACTGAAAATGGCTGTACACAAAGGGGCTGTCAAATGCACAAAGAAAACCAAAGCCTGATACAAATAGAGATTTTCCCGCACCCCAGGATCATAGTAATTCACAGATTGGATCAGACCCAATGTTCATCTAGTCCAATATCTGTCTCCAAATGAGGGCAGTGCCAAATACTTCAGAGGAAGGTACAGGAACCCAAAATAGCAGATGCGGGATAATCTGCCCCCACATTAGATCTCATCTTGATCTCTAATAGTTTAAAACCTGAAGTACAAGATGTAACAACCTTCCAAAAGGTGTCATTCAGTATAACTCTAGATATGTTGTATCCATACAATCTCTTTCATTTCTTATCATCTTACATGTAATACCTGTAACAGGAGCAGGTTACAAAAATAACAAGAAAGTGAGATTTTTGATTTCACAGTGTCCCTTTAAATATTTTCAATACTTCTTAGCAAAAATATCGTGGCTGACAAACACAAAAATCTGGTATTAAACAAAGACCTGACATTTCAATGCATAACTCTTGCACAACGACAAACAAACTCACCAAGATTCTTTGGTGCTTTTTTCTGGGGTTAGTAGCATCTTGGTTTCTGTATAAAGTAAAGTCCATGTTTTCAGAATTCTGCAGTTTCCCATTTGAGAACTGAACTGTAATAAATTTGTCAGGAGAAAGCATTTGAAACGGTACAGATAAAAGGTAACAGCATGTTTAAAACAAACAGGTTTGTAACAATGCCAAGAAAGGGGTTATTCTCATCCATGATAATTTGGTGCAGCCTGAGTTATGTCAAATTAAATTTCAGAATAAACATGATTTTATTCCAGTTTAGCTACTCCATTTTGGAAGCCCACTAATTATTCTGGAACAAAGTGAATTTTCTAATGAACACTACTCAGATAAGAAGTTATACTGGAGTACCCACTGTAGACCAGTTTATTCGGCAGTGGTTATTCGGTCAATTTTCCCACACAGACAAGCCCGTATTATTTACGGGCCTGGACCCGCAGACGGTCCCTTACGCCCTGAACCCTAGATGTCAGTAGTCTGCGCTATCAATAAGATGCCACGGAATCTCACTGGCAAAGCCAGACGCTAAAGCGGGATGTCAAAGATTCTACCACGTGGCCCAACCGAAATCAGGGGCCCGCCGTGCTCGGCGCTGTACGAACACTTAGTGGGAACCAGAGGCTGCCTTGACGAGCTACCACCTCTCCCCCGCCGCCCGTGCGGAAAGCGGGAGGCCGCGCCTCCCCAGAGAGCCGCTCCAGGGCCGGCTCGCGGCAGGGCCCGCGCGGGGCTCACACGGCGCGGCCGCCCGGCCCTGTCCCGCTCGCGGCAGGGGGCGGTGGAGGGCGAGGCCGCCCCGCTCCCCCCCGGAGCCGGGCTGCGAAGGGGCCGCAAACAGGCCGCCCGCGGCAGGCGGCTCGGGACGGCGGGCCCGGCCCTACCGAGCAGCGCGCCCTGGCCCTCCTGGGGCTCGCCCCGGTAGCGCCAGCGCGCGGCGGCCATGGCGCGGCCTCTCCGCCGCGCGGCCAGGCAGGAAGGCGCGGGGCGGGCGCCTCCGTGGGCCGCAGCGCCCCCGAGCGGCCTGGCAGGGCGGCGGCGGCGGCGGGATCCGCCAGGCCGGCCTGAAACCGCCACGGAGGGCGAGGCACCGCCCCCCGCTGACCCCTCTCGGGCCTGCCGCCCGCCCGGGGCAGCCTCCTGCCGTCCAGCCCTGCCCCGGTCTGTCACCCCCGCAGAGCCGCCGAGCCGGGCCCGCAGGCAGCTGAGGGCTGCCAGCAAATCCCCCGGCGCGTCTCCGGCGGGCCACGCAGGCCCCGTGCCCGCAGCCTCTCGGAAATCGCGCTCCAGCCCCTCGTCGTCTTCATCGCCCTCGCCTGGACTCGCTCCAGTGTGTCCACGTCCTTCCTGTAGCGAGGGGCCCAAACTGGGCGCAGTGCGCCAGATGTCCCCGCACCAGTGGCGAACAGGGGCAAACAGCCCACTGACTTCGTGTCTTAAAAACAGACCCCTTTGCTTCCTGTGGCCACTAACTTTTGCACTGAGACCCCGTCTGCTGTGTAATTTCAGCAGGAGTTTTGCCCTGTTTACTAAGAACTTCAGGAGCTGCCCCATTGTATTTAGTGTGGGGATGGCTGAACTTTATGAGCATGACCCGCGACTTGAAACCGCCCATCTTAAGCAAGAGCGGAGGTGATGCTCAAGAAGAAAGATGTGCGAGTCGCAGAGACAGGAGACCCAATCTCACCATAGCTCATTTGAATTCGCTGTTGTTTCAAAAGCCTCTTTTATTATCTGGGACTGCATCATACGTTAATTCAGTCCAGAATAGTTATTTCCTTTATTGACATCCATTCTTTAGCTAAACCACATTCCTATTTGATAACTAATGTTTCTCTCTGCTCCCAAATGTACATACTAGATTGCAGTAAAGTTCCCCTCAAACACAAATACTTCCTTTCTCTAGGCAGAGTTGTTGGTCTACTTTCAATTACCACTTAGTTAACAGTCAACTTTAAACATTCTTCAAACAATGTCTTTGTGGCCAGACTTCGGGTACCTGTTAACTACAGTGTCGCTCCCCCTTGTCCAGCTTTCTGGACCAACAGTAAAGAATCAGGCTCATTTCCTGCCTGCCACGCCAGCAGAAAAAATGTTTAGACCAAGGATAATAGGTAGCATTTTGCTATTAATAAGATAAGAGTTACTAGGTGTGTTTGGATATTGATACAAAACAATTCTATGAATTATATATCCAGATATGAGCAACTATCATTGGGGTCAATGAGTTTCCTTGGCTGCAGGCTGCTGATTCTCTAAGGGGGCAAATTAAATCATGCATGGAGGGAGGGAAAGGCTGAATAGATTTGTTGATGGTGCTCATAGCCATTGTCTCCTCTTGATCTCATAGCCTATGTGAATCTGTCACTTCAGAGCCTATCGCTGAGGTAACATTATTTCATGTCTGGATCGTAGAGGAGACGGTCACTCTGCATTATTTCTGTTTTAACATAAGCCATACTGCACAGGTACTTGAACTCAAGCTTGCAAAATCCTTCGTGAGCTACCACGGCTCCTCTTGGCCTATATTTCTCTATGTCATTAGGGAGATTACAAACATCCATGGGAAGACTTTGGTACTGGACATTGCAAGGATGGATGGAAAGAAGAAAATCCTGCCTTCATTAGAATGTGTATTTTTCTCCCTCTCTATTGCATGGTTCATACCAGAGGATAGAGTCTGCTGCTCTCAGGCAATGGAAATTATTACTTTTTCAGTTCAAATGATAAAAGCACATTGCTTTTAGTGCTGGAGTCTGAGATTCTAACCCTCCTGAAGACCCAAATGGAGGAAGGAGAGAAGAGTGTTGTTACAAACTGGTATTCAAAATGGCATGTAATTTTGTAAGGATCCACTATGGTAATCTAGGACCTGTCGACAGTAGGAAATTGGTTCATTGCCAACAGTGGGTCTGCGTCTTAATGGCTGGAATGAAGGCAATATTTTGTGTTAGTTCTGTGCAGGGATTTCTAGAAGTCTTGCTTAGTGGTTTTTGTTTTTTGTTTTTTTTTTTGTAATCTGTTTTCCCCAATAGCTGATGCATGGTTGATTTAAACTTTGGTCTAGTATATTTGTAAATTGCTTTAGTTAAGATGGTGCTAGACATTATATTATTTTCTGTATATTAATGAGAGAGGAGAAACTCATCCTTGTTATACGCTGCAGCCATGATTGGTGCTGGAGGAATGCCCGTTTCTTGTATTATTTGTTTTCTTTTGTGGTTTGTCCCAATCAGTATAGTTGTTAGTTATAGTCAGGCCCCATCATTTTCTCCTGCTTGTAGAATGGATTGAATTATCTTTCTGGAAGACTTTAACAATAATTTATGGATAGGTGTGACTTCTCCCTGACCTAATGCATGCATACCGGGACCTGGAAAGCGATGCTCCAGGAAGTCTCCAGTGGGCTATAAAAGCATGACTGTTGCCAATCCCAGAGGTCCAAAAATCATGAAACAGTCTTAGAAATCATGAGATTTTTAATTTTTTTTTACATTTAACATCGGGTTATCTTCCTTTGCCTTCCGGTTTCTTGAGCCTTTCGGGTGCCCGTCAGTCGTGTTTGCAAGCTTTCCTCCCACTGGTGCAGGCTACGCATTTACTTTGTAGCACAAATGAAGGCCGAGAGTTGTCCACACAATCCACGGTCTCTGGGCAGTGGGGCTTTCAGTGCAACAGCAAATATGGTGGGAGACCTGATTAACCCCCCTGCACCAGTTGGCAACAGTAATTATATTCCACCAGGTGTGCCCAGGCTCTGGTGTGGGGCTCTGACTGGTCCTGCGGGGCGGGGAGGGCCCAGCTCGGGGTGGGCCCAGCCAGGGGACATGGAGAGGACGCATGGGAACGCCTCACCCCTAACATGGACGGGTGGGGGGGTAAACGGGTCGCGTCCAGCAGGGGGCAGTGTTGGTTAGGAGGGAAAGGGGCGCTCGCGAGCCTCCCAGCCTCGATGGAAATCTTATTTCTGATTGGCTTATGGCGCGCCTGTCCAATCAGCGAGGAGCTCATTCATACACCCCGGGGTGTTATCAGCAAACTGGTGGCTGATTGGCTGAGCCTAGATCACGGCGCGCAGGGCGCCGAATGGAGGCCTGTGGTTGGCTAGGAGTCTCACCTCCCGGGAGGCTCCCGACCCTTTTCTTCCTTCTCGGCCCCGCCCACGCCGCTGATTGGCCCGGGAATCGCGATGGCATCACTTCCTCTCGCTGCCGGCGAGGCCGTTGCAGGGAGGCGGAGACGGGAGCGAGCTGGGGAGGCGCCCGGCAGGCCCGAGACGGACGGCTCCCCCCCCGCCCGGAGACACAGAGCCGCGGGAGGGGAGGGGACTGCACGGCGCGGGTGAGGCGAGGCAGGCCCGGGGCGGCGGCGGGGGCGGCTGCGCGGGTACGCGCGCGCGGCGGGCTGGCTGGCGCGCGCGCGAGCGGGCGGGACAGGGGAGCGGTGGGGCCGGGCCGGCGCGCGCTGGCCGAGGCGGTTTGTTCTTCTCAGCGCCTGTCTCGCGGATGGGGGGGGGTGTGGTCTCGGGGGTAGGGGCCGGCGTGCGCGCGCGATACTGCGCATGCGCTGGGGTCTGGGCGACGGCGAGATTTTAGTGTCGCCGTCACTAGACGGGCGGGGCGGGGCCGCGGCGGGCTGCCGAGTGGCGGGGCGGGGACCGCTGGCCAGGGCTCCGAAAGGCCCCGGTACCCGCCCCCCCACCCCCGCCCCCCTTGTTCCCGTGTCTGCCTGCCCCCTGCAGTGACAGATGTGCCCCCCGCGCCTCCCCGTACCTGCCGGCCCGAGTCCCTTCAGGCTCTCGTTATCCCCCCTCCCCCCCATGCAGGGTCCCCTCGTGTCCCTTTCACTCCTCGTTACTTGGTAGTGGGTAGGCGAGGAAAATCCCCTCCCCCATTCCCCAAGGCGGAGGGTGCGGGGGGAGCTGTAGTGACATTCCCCCTGTGTGGGCACCCCTGAGCAGGTGTGTTGGGGGGCGAGGGGGGATGTCTAGTGAAAATGTCTAGTGTTTGTATGGGGAGTGGGCTGGCCGTCTCCCTTGCCCTCCCACCGTTTGTGCTGGAAACCCTACTGAGGCCTCACACATGTGCCGCCTGGTAACTGGTGTAACGGGCACGTGAAGGTTGTAGTGGGTGCATGGAAAATAATTATAGGGCCCGATCCGGTCACCCTGAAGTGAGCAAAGTCTTGCTGATTTCACTGTGCTGGCTACGGGGTGACTGAGGGAGTGCAACACTGAGTCGGAAGTCATTGGTTAGTGCCACTGAACCAATCCATGGTGGTTCCAAAAGCACACTTATGTACATGATAGAAAATGTGGTGTGTGTGAATAATAATAATTACAAAAAAAAAAAAAACCCCACAGCTAATGTGTAATTTGCAGAAAACCAACAGGAGCATTTTTTATACTCATGTCAACCTTTATACTCATGTCATCGTATAGATATTCGCTTGGCAGCTTCAAATTTTTGTCAGTTCTCACGAAGTTCTCACTTTCAAGACGTGGCTCATGCCATTGAGACTTCTAAGCCAGGAGGGAATGAGGTATTTCAAAACCGCATTTGTCATATTGCAGAATCTAGTGAAATGATGTTGGCGTTTGATTTCTGCTGCAAGACTCTATGAAACACTTTTTTAAAATGTGTGATTCTAAACAAATCGTGATGAAATATGTGAAGCAGAGTTTTTGAAAAAGAACCTTTTGCAGTTTTTTTTATTTGCTTCTAGAATAGTGACTGGTAAAAGGTGTGAAATGTAATGTTGTGTATCTGCAATTACTTCTGGAGTCAGGGTGGTGTAGAGATAATTCTATATCTGTACAGCTATGAGTGACTTGCTGTTCAAGTAGGTGTGAAACAAATGTTGATGTAGCTTAGTTCTTCAGTTTGACTCCAGGTTGCCTTTCTAGTGTACTCAAACATTTGTAACAACTATCCCTCCCCTTCTGCTCTCCCTCCCTGCCATCTTCCCCACTTCTGGTTTGGTTATTTGCAGTTTTCAGAGAATAAAAATAGTATTAGGTGATTGTTTTATGCTACTGCTGGCTTGTATTTATAACATTGAATTAGTTATAGCAGGTATATGGAAGGGACAACAAATTACACATTATGTTGCAAAACAAACTGCCAAAGTAAAAAAAGATTACTGTCTGTAGACTGCATGGAGGTCATTCAGCAACTGCATTTTTGTGATAATTTCAAATGTGAGCATTATTTTTGTTTTATTGATATGATTAGGAGGATCTATGTTTTCTTATACAAAAGTACTATTAAAGATAAACTCTGCGAAGATCAAACTAATAACCATGCTTCTACTGTTACACTTTGATATACAATTGAAATACATAATAAAGCAAAGGGAGCTGTCTGTGTTCTTAAGTTAGGTAGCCTGTTGCTACTTTTTCTATTAGCTTTGTTGTGTCACTGTCTTAAATTATTCAGTGATGGAAACTTCATTTCTAGTTAATTTTGTCACATAATTAAAAGTAATTAGTTTAGTCGTAGCTAACTTTATTTGAACATATGATAAATAAACTGTTTTTTTTTAAAGAGAAAACACCTGGTTGAGGTTTTAGAAGAGTTAAGAAATACAAAATATAGTTGTTCCTTCAACCAAAAATATTTATATTAATTTTAGTATGTGCTAAAATGTCTGGAACCATTTCTTTCTGCTTTTGGTTGTGCCAAACCTCCAAAAGTGCAAGAGAGGCTATGGTATGTTTCAGGAAGCAAGTGATAATGCTGACTCCTTCACAGAGCTTCCCTTCGACTGATAAATTATGCCATTACTGTTAATCTTGGAGTCTGTACTTTCAGTAACCTTTAAATGGTGATAAAACGTTACAGAAAAAAGCTCTCCTGAGCCATGCCTCAGCCTCTCCTGGAGGGTTGAGGTGGCAGGAGCCGCTTTGGCAGTGCAGTTTATCCCTGTGATTGCCAACCAAGTACAGCTCACCTTCCCCTGAAAGTGGGGAGTTAACCATTGAGCTACACCAACAACAAACCCTGTATTAAAAAAACCAAACTAACACAACACCAACACCCTATGAAGCTGACACACACATTTAGTAATAAGGTTGCTAATTTGATTAGGTTTGGGTCTATGTTATCTGTTGGAGATGGAAGTGAAAACCTGATGGACTGTGTCACAGACAATGTTGTTGGCAGTGTGAAAGTGACAGAGACTGCAAGAGATGATTCCCTTAACTTATTTCCATGCTTTTAAGGTGTTTGGGTGGATGGGGTATGGCCAGAGGCAACCTTAGATGTCACAAAATTAAGACTTTTATTTGTGTTTAAACAAGATATAACTTTAGAACTAATGATCTGTTTAGCTGTTTGTTCAAAGAGTTAATTCACTGAAAGTGTCAACATCTTTGAAATTTTTCTCCATGGCTTATTTAAAAAAAAAAATCCAACCAATGAGGGATGAAAGGGAGAAAAAAGCATTCTTGATTTTTAACATGAATGACACTTTCACTATTTAAATATCTGGACTAAAGTGTCCATTTCAGTCTCCAAAGGAGTTTTCTATGAGTTTTTGGTCTTTTGGCACAACAGTTGTGCATAGTACATGTATATTCTAATGTAGTTTATAAAATACAACCTTTTTGCTTAAGTTCTTTAATGTAAGTTGGGCATCTTTTCCTGTATCGTCTGCTAGGGATTCCTGCAGATTGGATCTGGCACATCAGATACGTTTTAAATATTGGGTTTTAAGAAGATAGGGAGGGAGTCCAAATAGTAAACTGCCAGCTGTTGGCTGGCCATCAGGAAGCAAACAAATTGTAATACTGATAATGACTTTACCTGTTTGCCAAGCTCCGTTTGTTAAACTGAATATCAATGGCATATCTGAGACAGTTGACACTAGGTTTCCCCTCTTATGTTACAAAGCCATCACACTATAAATGCCTTCTTTAACCCATGTCATTTGGAGGGGGGGAGAGAAAAGGTTCTGTTTGTAATCTTTCTTTAGACCAGTACTTTTCAGTTATGATTGGATATGTCCAAAAGGGTAGTTGGTGTAAAAACTATGAATGTCTTTTTAATTCTCACATTGGCTTTTGACAGAGCAATAAAAGAACTAGACTGATTAAAAATCTAAGGAATAATTTTTAAGCTTTTGGAAAAATTTGTGTTTGAGGGGGAGGGGTTTAATTTGGCCCTGAAACAAGTATTCATCCATTGAGAATCTTTCAAACTAACTGTAACTTTTTTGAAACTTCAGGGTTGTCTAATTAGGTCAAATTCCTTGTACACATCTTCATTTTAGAAGAGAAGTGTATAAAGCTCAATACCTGTATTTATTACCTATAGGAAAATAAAATATTTTGCCTCATTTATATCTGAATGCATGTAACTAACTCTGTACTCTGATGATGTACTTATGCATGTGTAGAGTTATGCATTATGAGACTATTCAGTACATGGTCTGAGTCTTACATAACATTTTGCAGTAAATGCATGGAATTGTAAGGCAA
Organism: Mesoclemmys tuberculata; assembly: GCA_007922155.1. Classification (NCBI taxonomy): domain Eukaryota; kingdom Metazoa; phylum Chordata; order Testudines; family Chelidae; genus Mesoclemmys; species Mesoclemmys tuberculata. The sequence goes on along the minus strand of ML675650.1, from coordinate 4,586,785 downwards.
TGTAAACATAAAACTCATTAAATAAGGAGACTCTCTTAATTTTGACTCCTTTCCTAAGCTATATATGTCTTTGTAATTTGACAGTCCTCTCTTAGCTATTCTTATAGGGTCTGGTAATCTGTCATAATATGCTTCAATATTACAATTGGTCTGGTTAAAAAAACCTCCTGTTATCTTTATAATCTGAAAGATACAGGTTTTTTTAAAAAAAAGGCAATTTTTCACTTTTTTGGGGAGGAGGGAGGGAGGGGAGACGAGACAAGGATCAATCTATAACACACTGAGATCTAGTTTACATTTACAAATGTATTAATGGAAACTTAAAACCCCAAATTTTAGCCATGCTGAACAGTATTTGTATTGGGTACTGGGCTAGTAGGACCAGAAAGACCTGGGCTGGAGCATGCTTAGTGTAGATGGAGTCTGCAGAGCATATAACTGTTACACTCCTCTTTATTGACCATGCACTGACTGATATTTTGCAGAGGTTTTTAACATAGCTACATTTGGGTGAATTTTTACTGGGGCTGCAAAAACCTCATCTCTAATCCAGCTGTGACCCCTTCTTCCCCGCCCCTCCGTCAAACTTCAGACCCTTTCTTCAAGTTATGAAGGTGCTAGAGCTTCAGTGAAATGGTTGCAATAATTTTTTTGCATTAGGAAACAACATATATTCTCCTAATCTTGTTTTCAGAAACTACTGAACTGTTTATTCTAAATTTTGCTGAAAAGTATTAGCAATGGCAGAGACCTGGCATGGAAATTTCTGCCTGAAGAATTAAAGTTTGGTGAAGTTACAAACAGCTGAAAGTGGGGCCTTTATAATAGGCTGTTACCAGTACTGCCTATAATATCTTTGATAAGTAGCTGGGAACTATATTAGAGCAAATCCTGGGGAAAAAAGTGAGCCTAGCAGAAGCTGCAGTTTTTCTATTCTCCTTCACAAGGTTGCTAGCATAAGTATTATATTAATAATAATTAATATTATTGATAGTTTTCCTCTGAGCCACCTGCTTTCAAATTTTAAACCTTGGTTCACTGTGATATAAATAGAACATCAGCCATTTTGGTCTAACATTTTCATCTTTTATTTTGTAGGATCATGGATTTTCCAGGACATTTTGAGCAAATCTTTCAGCAGCTAAACTACCAGCGTCTTCATGGTCAACTTTGTGACTGTGTCATTGTGGTGGGGAACAGGCATTTCAAAGCCCATCGCTCTGTTTTGGCAGCATGCAGCACACATTTTCGAGCTCTTTTTACGGTAGCAGAGGGAGACCAGACCATGAACATGATCCAGCTGGACAGTGAGGTAGTGACAGCTGAGGCCTTTGCTGCTCTGATTGACATGATGTACACCTCCACGCTCATGCTTGGAGAGAGCAATGTAATGGATGTCTTGCTGGCAGCTTCTCACTTACATTTGAACTCTGTTGTTAAAGCATGCAAACACTACCTTACTACAAGGACATTGCCAATGTCGCCACCAAGCGATAGAGTTCAAGAGCAAAATGCACGCATGCAAAGATCTTTCATGCTTCAACAGCTTGGGCTGAGTATAGTGAGCTCTGCATTAAATTCCACCCAGAATGCAGAGGAACAACAAAATACTATGAGCTCATCAATGAGAAGTACCATAGAACAGCGCACTACTTTTCCTATTCGGCGTCTCCACAAACGTAAACAGTCTTCTGAAGACAGGGCCAGACAAAGGATCAGACCTACCATAGATGAGTCCATCATTTCAGATGTTGCCCCAGAGAGTGGGCAGTCAGTAGTTCATTCACGGGAAGAATTTTTTTCCCCAGATTCACTGAAGATTGTGGACAATTCTAAAGCTGATGTTGTTACTGATAACCAAGAGGATAATACCATTATGTTTGATCAGTCTTTTGGTGCCCAAGAAGATGCCCAAGTGCCCAGCCAGTCTGACAACAGTGGAGGAAACATTTCACAAATGTCCATGGCATCTCAGGCAACACAAGTGGAAACTAGCTTTGACCAGGAAGCTACTTCTGAGAAAAACAACTTTCAGTGCGAAAATCCAGAGATCAGTCTAAATGAAAAAGAACACATGAGGGTGGTGGTTAAATCTGAGCCCTTGAGCTCCCCAGAGCCTCAAGATGAAGTGAGTGACGTGACTTCCCAAGCAGAAGGCAGTGAGTCTGTTGAAGTGGAAGGGGGAGTAGTGAGTGCAGAAAAGATAGAACTGAGTCCTGAAAGTAGTGATCGTAGCTTTTCTGACCCACAGTCTAGTACTGATAGGGTTGGGGACATCCATATTTTGGAGGTGTCAAATAACCTGGAACACAAGTCTACTTTCAGTATCTCAAATTTTCTGAATAAGAGCCGAGGCAACAATTTTGGTGCTAATCAAAATGATGACAACATTCCAAATACAACCAGTGACTGCAGAATGGATGGGGACGCCTCTTATTTAATGAGTCCAGAGTCTGGGCCTACTAATGGTCATTCCTCTGCTACTGTGTCTCATGTGGAGAATCCATTCAGTGAACCTGCAGACTCCCATTTTGTTAGACCTATGCAGGACGTAATGGGTCTTCCATGTGTACAGACTTCTGGATACCGGGCCGTAGAACAGTTTGGCATGGACTTTTCAAGGTCTGGCTTGGGAATACATTCTTTATCAAGGGCAATGATGGGCTCTCCAAGAGGTGGAGCTAGTAGTTTTCCTGGCTACCGCCGCATAGCCCCCAAAATGCCTATTGTGACCTCTGTTAGGAGCTCCCAAATGCAAGATAATACATCAAATTCCCAAATGATAATGAATGGGACCACTTCCTCTTTTGAAAACGGGCATCCTTCCCAGACTGGTCCACCACAGTTGACCAGGGCATCTGCTGATGTTCTTTCCAAATGTAAGAAGGCCTTATCTGAGCACAATGTCTTGGTTGTAGAAGGTGCTCGCAAATATGCCTGTAAAATCTGCTGCAAGACTTTCTTGACCTTAACAGACTGTAAGAAGCACATCCGTGTGCACACGGGAGAAAAGCCTTATGCCTGTTTAAAGTGTGGCAAACGGTTCAGCCAGTCCAGCCACTTGTATAAACATTCCAAAACTACCTGCCTGCGGTGGCAGAGCAGCAATCTACCTAGCACTTTGCTTTAATCCTCCCCCCCACGCCCATCAAAATAATGCCAATACAGATTGTCAGAACATGAACTATGTCTGGAATAGTAACACTATTATGTTCAAGACTGCAGGTTAAGAAGCTACCCTTGTAGTAAACACTTAAGTGTGATTGTGCCGCCGGCCCCCCCACCCACCCACACATACACACACAAGTCTTGGTTCTTTAAAATGCGGATATACCATACCTACCTCACAGGGGTGTTGTGAGGCTTAAACAACTGTTTGGAAGCGCTTTGAGATGCTCTGAAGGAGGCACTATAGAAGTATTAAGTATTATTATTATTTTATTATGTAAATGCAGGTCTTGGGCTCATGGGGATAAAATCCCTATAACCAAGTAGTTCCTTTGTTGGGGAGGAAGAGGTAGGAGGGAATGGGTGAAAATGTAGCTAGCTCCTAATTTTGTTAAAGTAGCACGTTTCAAGGATGAGGAACTGAAGTCAAATTTTTTTTTTTTAGGAATTTTGTAAAATTGTGAAAGTGTTTTAAATAAAATAACTTGTAAAATAAGTTGATACATTGTGTATGAACAAAAATGCAAAGAGCTCTTTACTGTTACAAATGCAGATTGCATATCCTTAAAGAAAAACAATCTTGGATGAACCTGTCTACCATAAAATGCTTTAAAATGTTAATTATGAAAATAGTTTTAGGGGTTCTGAATGTATTTTTGGGTGTTTTGCAGTAATGGACACTGTAATGAAGGTGCTCACCTTGAGTCCAAGGCAAGTAACATTTGGACTGTTAGATGTAAATATACTTTGAGTACAGCAAGATCTCCTAGGTGTTTCACCAATTTTTTTCTGTAAAAACTTGTAATGAGTGATAAGTGATGTACTGTTTCTGTATGTGCTATTCTTAGCAGTATTTTAACCAACTTGTATTTCATATGTTAAGATTCCATATACATAGATGTCTGGAAAGAGCTTGTTATTGTCTACTTTATTTTAAATGGGAGTTATGATTTGTGGTGGCTTCTTTACTGTGTAAGATAGTCTGTTACCTTTTCCAGATGCTGACAGTCAATCTGATCCATGTTATTGTGTAAGCAGGCTATCCTTTTCTGATGCTCTTATCTTCAGGCTTTTTAATTTCCTTCTCCATGTACTTATTTGTTCTCCCAATCATTGATTGTTCCTCAGATCAAAGTAGTCAGGAATGAGAGCCTGTCTTGCCGTATTCATATGCATCTCTGTATAAAATGTAGCAGTTGACTCTAATTCTTCAATTTAGAGGAGTATCTCAAATGTACTTTCCCAGAAGTAAAAATCCAACACAGATTTGATTTAGAAATAGCACTGTACACATTGTAAAACAAGTTCAGTAATCTTTATGCTTCCAGCTTTAATTTCCTCTTCTTTGATACCAGTGTAACTAATACTACTTGCAGTTTGTGTGTGTGTTTTTTGTTTTTTTTTTTAAAGATGTACATTAATCCACTCCTGGAGGTCAACATACTAGGTTTCTATAAACATTTTGGAGCAATTCTACTGATATATGTTACTCCATTTATGCAGAATCTGAGTCCGTCATAACCAGAAGTGACCGATCATGAGCATCTAATATAGCTAGCTAGTCCACAGCAGCAATTGCTTTTATTTTTTAAATATAGAAAAAGCATTTGCAAGTTTTCCAACCGCCTCCTTTTCAATCCACTATGTGTAGCAAACTCATTCTGTGTGTTTGTTTTTTTTTTTTTTTTTTTTTTTTGTCTGACCTTGATTAACCCTATGCTATTTTTTCAGTAGGGATGATGGCACCTGGAAAAATCTTCAACTTATTTGAATGAAAGCTGAAAATTAAATCGTGATTCTTCAGTTCTGTAGCTAGTTTAGTTTTGAGTGACTGACAGTTGAAGCATGGGAACTAAACAATCATGGTCAGTATCAAAGGAAATATGGAACACTCTCAATACAATCATGGGGCTGTATATGAAATATCTGGCTGGTAAAAAAATGAACTCTTCTCCAGTTTGTGATGAGAAAACTGCCTAAGGTCTCTTAACATTTGAGTTGAAGCTTAAGCATCTAAGGTAAGCAGGAACTGTTATGGATAACATTATTCAATTCTTTTAAAATCTCCCAGTCCAATGACTTGTGTTTCTTTTATGGTTATACTTCTGGCTGCTCTTTTTTGAGGGGGTTGGGGGGTTATTTTTTTTAAAGGCACCAGGGAAATGTGCCAAATTCATGAATTAGCATTAGGAAATGCTGCATTTTATGTGGTAATCATGTTGATGTCAAGGGACTAACAGCATTGAACTATGTAAATCTCACTGCATCTCCATTAAAACTGGATCATCAATAAAATGCAGTATTTTCTAATTTAACCTTATGTTGTTGCCTTATTACTAACATCTTGCCTAACTTTTTCATCTGTTTTGCCTTTCCAGTTTTGTTCCAAAAACTTTTTTCTATTTTCCATCTGCTTTCTTTATCTAGCATCTGTGTCTAAAGCCCCTTCCCCTAAAGCCCCTAAAAGCTGAGATGGGGGTGGGGGTGATTAATGCACTTAATTTTTAGAATGAATATGAACATGTAAATGAAACCTATATTTAATTGTACTTTTGGGTCAGTTTTTACAATAAAACTTTGGTGACTATGTAGAAGGCCAGAGGTGATAAGGGAGAGCTCTCTAGAGAGAGAACAATACAGGGGGCGGAGAAAAGGAATTAAAATATACATTGAGAATCCTTTAGATGTAACAAATTTAATTTTCAGTATATGAAATTATAATATTTATAGAAGAACACATTACAACTTCCATAACCCATGTCTGACTGCTGTTGGTTTCTTGGTCTTCCTGTATGAAGCAATATCTCAGAATAACACCCACTACTGAACTGACCCAGCTTATACAATGAGCAATACCTAATCTCTAAACCTGATAACTATTGCAAAAATAGCCTCACCCCACTTCTGTTCAGATTTAATTGCCGAGCACTATAGTGCAAGCTCATGTGAAGCTACAGAACGTTTATAGTATTATGAGATGCATCTGAAAATAAACACTACATTTTTGTGCTGAGATGTCTGATCTGATTGAATTATTCACTTAATCCTGACTGGACCGCTGAAAGCCTGCAGTGGGTCTACCAGTCAGTGTGTTGGGATGTTCATTGTCTGCCTGTTGGTTTCAGGGTGGAGTTGAAGGTGTTTGGTTAAATTTATGATCTACATGTGTCCTCAATGGCATGGGACTGACCTACCTGAGGGATTATATGTCCCCCTGTATCATAATGCCACAGCTGCTGTTTGCAGGGGTGCCTGAGCTGGAACTGTGTTGTAATAAAGCAGAGGGTGGCCAGTAGTGCATTCTCTGTGTGGGCTTCAGGACTCCGAACTTTCTCCAAAACTGTCCAACTTTGGTGACCTAGGTATACTGCAAAAGACATCTGTGAGGTATTTTTGGAGAAGGCTGAGGGCATGATTCCTAGAAAATGAAAGGTCTGAAAGGAGATTTTTATAGGTGTCTGGCTCTGAGTTCCTATTGAATTATTTTAATTGTATTGTTAATGGTGCGTTAGGGTACCGAGAGCCTTGCATAGATGTCTCTTTAGCTATTTAAATATAAATAAAAAGCAAAGCAACTCCTGTAATATTGCTGACAAATTCATAATTTAAATCTTACGTCTTGAAAAACTATGCCCCTTATTGCCAACTCTCTCTTTTTTAGGTAGAATACTGTATCAAAGTTAATAGGTGGAAATATCTGGTGAGGCCTCTGTAATAGAAGAAAAAGATTCTGAACCAATTGTGACATTTCCCGGTGTGCAACCTGGACTGCTGTGTTTCCTTAGCTATCCAGCCTAGGCTGCCTTTTATACTGCTTTACTGTCAGAACAGCCACCCCTCCAGGCTGTGTTCATTCTCAGCAACCAGCATGTAATGTCACTCCCAGCTGAATACCTGCATGCTCTGTCCAGTCACCCATGAATAGATACAGGGCGACACCCATATCTACCACAGTCCCAGCCTTGCCCCGCTAGAAATGTGTGTCTTATATGGTCCAGTGGACTACTGAAGTATACAAGCTCATAGTTTGTCATTCCAACAATGCGTAATGAATGTGCACCAGCCTTGTTTGCTCAAGTGGAGGTTTCCCAAGCGCTTCAATCAAACACACTGGTTTATCTAAAGTAGTAAACCAAGTTTATTAACTAGACAGATTGTAAATGATTGACAGGTGCTAAGGCATAAAAGTCAGAATTGGTTACAAAAGATAAAACCACAATCTAATTTCTAAATGTTATCAAGGGTAATAGTTCTAAAAGCAAAATCAGTTGTCTCACCATTAGCTGCAATATATCGCACAGGTGGCTGCTTTTTTCAGCCTGGGGCCAGCCCCCTTAGTTCAATGGTTTTCAGGTATTCGTTGGTGTAATGGGAAGTGGAGAGGAGAGGCCAGAAGCCTTTCTTGCCCCCTCCTCCCCTTCTTATAGTCTGACCTTTTGTATTGGAAAAGTCTTTGTTGGATCATGGGGTCAGCAGTTCCACTGCATACATGCTCTTCGAGCTGTCCTTCAGGAGAATTGTAAATCCTTTGTTTATAACTCCCATGCTGGTGAATTTCCAATTTAAGCAGATAATGGCTTTTTAGCACCTAGTTGGAATATTAGTGTGCTTTTGCTTCTGAAAAAATGGACTGAGGGTGTTACCCAACACTACATTATATTTCAGTAACAATCATGTAGTAAAATCTCATAGCTCCATGTACAATGTTGATACACTTTAACAGGACAATGGTGCTGAGTAGATTGATTTTTTTCAAACGGTACCTTAAAAGGCATACATCATACAAAATACATCACAACCACATAAAAGTGGTGAACATGGGGTACAGGGTATCATAGTAATTTAAAAAGTAACTTGGTGAAAGCTGTGTGTGAACTTTACACCTATGTAAAACAAATTTTGCAAGCAAATTTTTTTAGGATCTGAGCTTGCTTGTGTTACAGTTTTTAAAACTCACTTTTTCCTCATGGAAAAAGGTCTTGGAAAGATTGATGCTAGGTTAGATGCTGGCAAAGTTTGACAAGTTAGAACACTTGAGTTTCAAACAGGATTAAATATACATAACGCCACTTCATGTCACATGGTTTATCTGCCTATAGCTTCTCAGCAGTGCTACTACAAGCATTTACATTTAGATCGATCTGCCCCTGTTAATCGCTCATATGCAAACTTGGCTTAAGGTCATTGAAAACAAGCCCATCGTACCTCTACAAACTCCAAAACATGACTGGTACAGGTGATGGCTGTTTAATCTGCCATCTGATGGAGACCTCTTGTGTTTCTCTCTCTCTCTCTCTCTCATTTCATCAGCTGCCCCAGGATGATCAGATACCTATGATCTAATTAAACCACTGCTATTTGCCAGTTTTTTCAACCAGGAGCTGAGGCTAGCAGAGCATAAACATCATATTCATTTAGAGTTAATAGTCTACTCCATGGCTCTGCTTGTCCCACAACACTGGTTCCTTGCTATGTGGTAAGTTTACGTGTGCTTATAGATATTGCTGTTCGAGGTTCCAAACTCTGTACAAAATAGCATCTCAGTAGTGGTCACCATGTGGCTTCAATAATCTCTCTTATGGCCTTAATGTGTATTTTTCTCTTCCAAAAAGTAATTAAAAATGGCACTATCTTATTCAACTGCAGACCTCGCTCTCTTCCTTTTTGTGGTGGTGGTCCAAGTGTGTGGTGTTTTTGTTTGAGTGTAGCTTGTTGAACTTATCTACAGCTAAGGAAGACATTTGGGATAGACAAAGCATAACAACTTTACTGGTCATATGTCATTATCTAAAGATAATGGCAGCGTACCTGTGCATACATTTACCCAAGTTCTAACTCCTCTACCTTCAGATAAAGATAACTAGCCAATAACGTTACAGTCCTGTTAGCCTTACACAGCTGAAGAAGTCAATTCTCTTCTATCTTGTGCATTAACGCGTTGTTTGTTAGATCAGTTACCCTTATGTGAACATGTCACAGCAGTGATCTTAAACAGATGTCACAGAGGACCTTATTTGAAGAGTGTGGGATAGTAGAGGTGTGCGTCAGGCTATAACTTGGCCTCTAAATGCTCTTCAGGTTTGTGTGTCAGTGGGCATGAGAGAGACACACCTCAGCTTTGAGGTAAACTAAAGCTGTATTTGAAGGGCTGTTGGGGGGGATTTTTACTTATGAACTGTGTGCATTTGATATAGAGACAAGGTGGGTGAGGTAACAGCTCTCATGGGTGAGAGACAAGCTTTTGAGTTTACACAATGTTGCATTTGATATAGAAACTGCTGAAATGCAATAAATGGGAGACCCATAATTCCATTTTCATGGTTATTTAGAGTAAATTGCACTTTTAAATCTCTCAGTATCTGCAACTACAAAGGGAAACAGGAAGAGCTGCCATCCTCTTCTAGCTGCTGCCTCCCATGAGCCAGCTAACAGTTCTATTAAGGGAGACCCAATGTTGTCCAGAATCTGCCCTGACATGCTTGGGAAGCAACGCCTGCATATGTGCATATTCAGTTGTCTAGCACACTAATACGTTCAAGATTTTCATAAATGTCTACAATAATTTTGAGATGGTCAGAGGTTGGACGCTCAGCAGCTGCTGAAAATGAAGCCCGTTTAAGGTGTCTAAGTTAGACAACCCAACTTAATAGGCATTTCTGACAAATTAGGCCATGACTGTGCATGGAGAGGTAGGCTATTGTTGCACACCTGAGAGCTGCTGTAAAGCAAGAAGCAAAAAATCTCCTGATTCTGACTATCCGGGCTGTGTAGCAGTAGCTTTGTAACTCACATCAGCCTGTAGTTTTTATTGTTCTTAAAGGGTGGCCCCTTTAAATCAAGAGATTTCTTCAATGTATCCTTCCACCACGAAATGTAATTCGTATTGGAACAATAAGAAAAAGTAGCAAGTGAAAGGTGGTAATTGGGGGGGGGGGGGGAGGGGGACACAAAAATCCCTTTTTTTTCCTAAGGGTCTTGCCACCATATAGAAGCACATTTTCTTATATTGCAAAATGTTCTGGATTATTGAACAACAACTAGATTAGCTTTTACAGGTTAATACTAATGTCACAATTCCGGTTGGCACAGGCCTGGTCAACACTTCCCTTCAAATTCGGCAGTAGGCGACGGGCGTTACGCCAGCTACACAGAGGAGCTGGTGTAACTCCTGTCAACTTTGTGACTCCTCCTCCATGCCGTGTCTTCACTGCGGTGCACCATTTGAGGGGCTGGTTTTAATGCGTCAACCTCCGGATTGATCGAGCGGGTCGTCGTTGACCTCTCAATTGGTGAGAGATGGATCTGATGGCGGTGAAGTCAGTGAAGACCTACCCCTAGCAGCAGGGAGCAGTTTAAAACAGTCATGACTTCTTCACTCCACTAAGGAGTTTGTGTTCCCCAATTACAAGCGATAGGTTGAACAACGAGGCAGGCTCTAGTGCCTCACAGATGTGGTGTCCCTTCTCACTCAGTGTTGGAAATTATTTACATTAAAAATATACCAGTGAAGCTGAGATTAGAGGTTTATTTGCACTGGGGGCTGGAATCCCACAGCAGTTTTTTTTTTTTGTTTTTCCGTGCCTCTGCTTGCAGTTCTTTTGGATCCCCAGCTGGAAAGTAGCAGCTTTGACTATGTTGCTTTCTGATTTCCAAGGAAGTGGCCATGAGCTGTTGAATGAGGCTCACTGAAGTCAGCAACCAAACCTGAAGTAACTGTTGTGAAGCACACAAGGGCAGTACAACCAAGCTCACTGATTTTGATTTAAATATATTTGATTGTACTGAGAGAACCTTTTTTTAAAAAAAAAAAAAAAAAATCCTTTTAATGAATGCCAAAGCTAGAAGTGACCATTATGCTAATATCAGCTGAGCTGCTACATAACAGGCCAGACAACTTTCCCCAATATAATTCCCTACACCAGATATTTTAGAAAACATCCAATCTTGATTTTAAAATAGTGACACTTATAGGTGTGAAACCAAACCTTTGACAGGTGGGAAATCAATCCCTGTGTAACAGAAAGCAGTGGGACAGAGGGCAGGGTCGTGTGCAACTTCACAGAATCAGTTTCATGCTTGTCCCTGTCTGTCACATGAAATAAAATTGCACTGTTTCCCATAATAGACTCATAGGTCAGAAGGGACCAATATGATCATCTAGTCTG
>ML675650.1:4557260-4570452 GCA_007922155.1 Mesoclemmys tuberculata | reverse complement strand
ACCTATGAGTCTATGAGTCTAAGTGAGCACTCAGCTTCATCTAGAAGGGTTCTGATGTCATCGCATCATTCCTCGATATGATGGTATCCTCTACAGACATTCTACACTGGCCAAGCTGCCACGTAGCTCCTCTCCAGTAGTTTCTGATTTCTCTGGATCCAGAGGAATTATTGACCCTGTCTACCTTAGTCTCATTGAAATCTCTATCCTGCTGGCTGCAGCTCAGCTACCCAGCAGAGACCCACGTTTGCAGAGCTAGGGAGAACTGTGGTGACAACCAATGTCTGTCTCAAAGATGGGGAGCTCATTCAGGGAACTAATCCATCTGGGGCTCATGAATGGACAAGGAGCTTCAACACAGTATCGAATGGCCTAGGAATACCTGTACCAGGGCTAACCACAGGATCGAACAACTGAGACGTTCTAGTAGCGTCTGACAATGCAGCGCAGTGGCTTATGTCAAGAAGCGAGACGGCACCAGCTCCACAGCCATCCTACGAGAATCCAACCTCCTATGTTCATGAGCAGTAAACAGCCTTCTGTCCCTTTAAGCTCCCAACATCAGAGGGGCGTTAAACACCCAGGCAGACTGCCTGAGCAGAGAGACGATTGATCCAGGGAGTGGAATCTTCACCCAGTCCTTTGATAGGTCACCCATCATAAGACCCATTTCCAGAAGAGATCTCCGAGCCACAGTCATGGATGCACTCGTTCTCCCGCGGCTAGAAGGACTGGTTTATGCCTTACAATTTTTTGCAATACTCTCCAAGGCAATTCAGGGGGTAAGAGTCTTTTTACTCGATTGTATAAAGTTAATTCTATTATACCCGCCCTGACGACACGCTTTTATTTGACAGCCTACTGTAAGGGACCTGCAGAGCTTCTCTGTGGAGAAGAAAAACCTTCCCTTACCAAAAACTTCCTTTCTTCCAGTGGGAAGGTTTGAAGAGCCCATCCCATGAGCATTGCTGGGAGATTCATTTTTCCTCTCCGCATCCATTCTGCCCACGTGTGTTAAGGCAGAATTAATAGTTGCTGCATAGCAGGAAATGTTCAGAGCGGAAATTCTGACTTTCACTATGGTCAGCCATCTGCTAGTTAATCCAGAGAACTGAATGTACGAGCAGACCCCCTTTAGAAGTATTTCAAACTGACATAAGCTTAGGTGACGCCTGCCATCTTCACTGACAACCTGGAGATTGAACCGGGAACCCCCACAGCTAAAGTAATGAGTTGCTACAACTTCAGCTTATGAGGTATGCTCTCAAGGTGACAGTGATAACACATTCTCCGTGGATCAGGCACGGAGGGGAACACACAACATGCGGGCCTTTGGATTACATCAGAAGTTAAGTGCACGTTTAAGGGTTTTGCCTCATCAGAGCCACAAAGAATAAAACAACCCATCTGATTATGAGCATTGCCCTCTTGTGAAAACAGGAGCACCTGTTTCAGCAAAGGGAGTGATTTTCTTTCATCTCTCTCTTTCCATCTACATACAGTTATGTGCTCTCCAGAGTCTCCCAAGCATTCAGTTTTTCTATTAGAAATAGCACAACATACATACTGCTTCCATATAATAGCCACACGGATGTGTTACTCAAGCCTGCTTTAATACGTTCTCCTTGCAGAACGACAGAGGCACGTACAACAGCTTCACAGCTCAACAAGTCAGGATCTGTTCTGCTTCTCTGGGCTAAGAGACGGGTCATTTTGAAGTCATGACCTGGCCTAGCCAGCCGTATTCTTGGGCTTCTCTTCACAGCTGGAGTTCACTTGGCATCTTTTCCCCTTTCAAGCCAGCCAGAAGGTTGTTAGCGGCCAGCACAGACATGGTGCTTCTGGTACCATAGGTGGCGCTTCCAATGTGAGGCAAAATCACTAGACAGGGGAGAGAAGACGTATTTTGGAGAGCGGTTGGTACCACTGTGTTTGTTATTCTATCATGTACACTTTCACTTTATGGTACTTCTGTGCCAAGTCTCTGTAACTAGTCTCCATGGGCAAAGAGTTTAGCTGGGTAATGCACCAGCCATTTGGCTCAAGAACTGGCGTCTAATAGTAGCTGGGGTAACATGGGAGAAGAGTTTGGGGACCTTTTCCTAGTCGCCAGGGGTGAAATCCTGGCCCCACTGGTCTCAGTGGCTGTTTTTCTGACTTCTTTGGGGCCAGGATTTCACCCCAGCTTTCCGGAATTGCATCATCTCCACAAGCCATGGTCTATTAGCCAGGCTACCTCTAGCTCTACCCAGGAACAGACGAGCAAGGTGGTTTTAGATGAAGAGAAAGCATGAAAGGCAACTCCCACGTGCCCTTGCTTTTCGGGTGTCATAGCTATTGACCGATGGCTTTGGTATTCGAACGGCTCTGACAGTGAAGTTAATAAAGCATTTTAAAGCTGACTGCTTTTAAAGAGGAGTCAAAAAGCGTTTGTGCCCTTGGGCCCTTTCTGTAGTATAAAAGCCACCTATTTGAAAATAAATATTAGAACCAGTGCAAAGTCAAGACTTCTTGTTCCTAACATCTCACTGTTTAAAAACAACATAGGACTGGAAAGGTCCTCCTGGGTCACTGACTCCAGGCCTGGGCTGTACCGGACATCATCTTATCCCATTCCTCAATTTATGAAGGGTTCTTTTTATATGACAAGAGAACAAATTATTGAGGGTCCAGGCTGTCTTCATAGAGGGCCTGCATAACTGGCCAATAACCACAACGTCTCCTCCCGAAGTGAGGTACAGTTTTCAAAAGTGCCTACGTCCCATATGCATTTTTGAAAATTGCGACCATCATCGTCTGCAAAAAAAAAAAAAAAAAAAGAAAAAGAAAGCAGCCATGCTCCGATATAAAACAGACAAACATTTTAAGAAACCACCTTGATACTGTATTTTTATATCCCACAGAAGCACTAAGTGGGTAGACACAATGTTCACTTTGCAGTTCAAAGTGGTTCTCCATGGAACAAATGTTCTTACCAATAAAATGTAACTTTTCTTTGCCCTTAAAGAGGACAGAAAGCAGACTTTTGGGACCATTTATATTGACAAGGATATTGGGAGGGAAAAGATTCTGGCAAAAACAAAGGGGTACTATTTGCAAGCAAATCAAACTGCATGTATTTAAACCTCATGCTAAAGTAGGCAGCTTGATGAGCAAAAATGGAAGGTACCACGGCTGTCAGCTCATATAATTTCTACTGCTAGGAAGAACATCCAGCTGAATCAGAAGAGGTATTCTAGTGAGAGAACACAGCTTGGCATTTTAATGGTTAACAAGTATTAAAGTAATGAATAATCACTGCAAATTGCCTTTTAACTAGGAACCAATGTTTCAGCACAACCTTTTACACAGTATGTGCTTCTGCTGTCTCCGTTTCCATGTCTAGATAGCTGCCTACTCACATAGCCCTCGCTACTGTAGTATCTGAGCACGTCGCAAGCATTAGTGGCTTTTACACTCATGACTCTACATTCCTTCTTCCCACCCATATCATTTGTGCATTATATCAAATCTAGCCAATCAACAGGGTAAACATCCAGAGCATTTTAGCATGCAACAAATGGGCTTCATGTTGTCCAGTCCAAAGGGGCACATTAGAATTCAGACATCTCTTGTTGTGTCAACAGGGCATATAGTCTTGTGTCCTAGCTAATACAAGATGACGTGTTCCCCGGTCCCTGGGCTCTACTAACATGTAATTGTAATGGGAGTCGGAAGGAACCGCTGAACTTTGCAGTCCTTTGCTTCTACACAGACGATATCCCAATGGGGGAAAAGGACTGAAGTTAGAGCACAGAAAAACCTCACAAAGGTCAATTTAAGCAATCAGCTAAGGAAGGCACAAGAATAAAAACAATCTAGAGATGGATTTCTATGGCACCGATTACCATAGGCTTTAGTCTGAATGACTCTCTAGATGCTTCTAACGTGCTCGTCGCCTCGGTATGACGGGGTCTCAAGTTCTCAGCTGATCAAATTCTGAAACCAATCCGTGAGATGGCTGAAAATGAGCCAGTCAATCTGAACCAATCAACATTTGCCCTGAACTGAATTAAGAACATTGATGAGGTTTTCCCTCCTCAGTGCCCCTTATGTCACACTGCCCTGCTGTGGCTCCGTGCTATGAGCAGCTTACGCCAGCACAGATGGTTTGCCTTGTCCTTGCGTGTGACTAATTACCCCTCGTATTAAACCTGCTCACCAGGACTGAAATTCCTTGTCAGCTCAGTGTGGCAAACGGAATAGCGAGAGGTAACGTGACAGCCCTCTGCTCTAGCCACTAGACGCCTCCCCATCAGAAGTGAGGGACGTGGGGGGGGGAGGAGAAAGTGCAGGACAGCTCCTGCTTTCAAAGACGGCGGCTTACCACAATTCTTCAGGGAAAGGAGAGGGTGGTCCGTAGGCAGTGGCTCTGGGGTTGTGACATCCAGACCAGCAGCTGCAATCTGGCCACTAAGCAAAGCCTGGTACAAGTCTTCCTGGTTCACCACCGCTCCCCTGAGAAACACAGTGTAAACGAGAGAAGCACCGGGTATTAAGCGTGGGATGCAAACACTTCTGACATGCTTAACTTTACACACTGGTGTAGTCCTGCTGGTTTCAACGGAACTACTCCCGTGCCTCAGCATTTGCCCATCAGGGCCTTACGCAGGAGGTATCAGATCTGCATGTCACTTTGGGCTCATTGTTCAACACCTCTAACGATCAGCTTCTGACAACTGCCCTCCCCACGCTCTGCAAAACGTCACTGTAACATCCACCGTAGCCAGGTATACGCCGGGCTTTAGTTGTCCCAGTGCATTCAAATCCCATTTGGACACAAATCACTGGAACGGAGTCGAAGCACAGTTTTGACACTCAGCTCTAACATCTATGTAGACAGGATCGTAGCATCTGGTCAGCCCCCATCCTGGTACCTATCTTAGATGGTGACAGTACACATCTCGAGGCCACTTGAGTATGACATGGGCTTTCTCCACTAACACACAAAGTTTTCACACCCTTGAAAACAGCCACAGCAACTTCCTCTCAGCGAGGAGAGGCTCCGAGATGGTGCCCACGTTGCAGCGTTGAAAGTGGCAATAATCCCATTATATTAGCCCAGTGGGGAGAAAAGTTACTTTCTTGTGTGTCGTCTACAGCAGTGGTCCCCAACCTTTTTTGCACCAGGGACCGGCTTAAAGCAAAACTATTTTTCCAGGGACCGGCGGGGAGGGGGTGGGGCAGGCACCCCAGCAGGCAGCACTTCACACCACTCTCCGCCGTGAAATTGACTCGCCCATGTCAATTTCGGCGGCAGACACAGGGTACAGTCTCCGCCCTGAAACTGAATCTCCCTGAAATTGAATCACCCTTGTCAGCTGGAGGGTGGGGCCCACAGAGCAGAAATTTACCATTTTAAGAGCCGGTTCGCTCTTAAAGTCGTAAACCACTGTGAAACTGCCTAGCGGCTAAATGAAGAGCCGCGGCGCCGCAGATCGGCAAACAACCCCCAACGGCCCGGTTCCGGTCCGCGGACCGGTGCTTGGGGACCCCTGGTCTACAGTATCCATCACGTACGGCTGGCGAGCACCAGCTCAGAGTTGCTGTCACAAGCCAATGCAATATAAGCAAATGGCTTTTGGCAATTTCAACATAATCCCTTCCCATCCGTAACACCTGCACGTCTCAGTTACCTGAACATCACCCGTTATACCCCTTTCACCCACAATCTAGTCTTGTTTAGGACGCCAGTGACTGGCTTTCACCTGCTTGTGTTGATAAACACAGATGTTTTCTTCATTCGGCAAAAGAAATCCTTGTTGCACATTCCTTTAGTGTCAGGAGTTAAGGAACAGGTTACAACAACGAAGTCCGACTCCTCCCCTAGCTTAGCGAGGGAGACTGGGGGAAACAAAACAAAACATGTCATGAGTTTCCTTGGGGGGGTCTCGTTTCTTTCACTAGTTTGGGAACTAACCAATATCCATTAAATAATCATCAGTGAGTGACTATTGCTTCAGGAAGAACTGGCTAACCTCACCCCCATGACTGGGAAGACATCAGGGCTGTTAAATCCAAACAAAAATAATGTATGAACAAAGTGCCTTACTTTAAAGGACTTTTTGAAAAAGTAATAGCCAAGCTTTCATCAACCAAGACAGAAAATTTACACACTTTGCCATTCAGTCTTCCACCCCAGAGGTGGCTGCATTGTGTATTTCACGTGTGGTACATTTTAGTTAGCAAAATATTACCATAATGTTTTAAACAAACATTTAGAAGTTCTGTAAGGACTGAAGACAGATCTGACAATTCTCAGTTTTCACCCAAGAATAGAAGACAAGAAATATGCAGAGTTCACTGGATTTGCAAACAAAATAATAGAAATTGATTTTTGGGGGGAACCGTTTATTTTTCAACCAAACAAGTCACAACTGGGCAACAGCTTAAGACTTTGTAGGACAAAGTCTCACCATGAGTGTGAACGTGCAGAAAGGCACAGTACAGAGAATGTGCATTATTACAGGTAGACTTAAAATGTGAATATAGCTGAAGAGAGTCTCATTTAGGAGTTGGCAGTTATCCTAAGAGATCTGGGATGAAATCTTGGCCCCACTGAAGTCAGTGGAGTCCAGATTTCACTCATGACATTGTCACCACTTTCAATCAATAATATCCTAAATGTGTTTCTGCTCTACATTCAAACACCAGCCACTCTCTAGGGCCCTAATAATTCAGCACTGTTATGTTGGCTTGAGGAATCCTTCACGGTCCCCACCACCACACCTAAGGACAAGATTTTCCCTGCATCAACTCATTTGTATGGTTTGTTATTCTGCAGTTAGGAAGAAAATTAATCTGGTTCCAGAACGGTCTTTCCAGCTTCATTTGTGTGTCTTACCAAACTCGGCTTGAAACTCGGCAGCGTCCTCTGGTTTGGGGCGACTTCCCGTATACAAAAATGTCTTGACCCCAAATGGTTTTAGACGGCGTGCCACTGCCTGTCCTAGAAACAAGAAGAAGCCACATCTCTGTACGCTGTACTCTGTTTGCTGCACAAAGTATACCGTGAACTCTCCAAATGGGGGATCCATTGTTTCTAGATTTTGCAGCAGCATCTCTCTAGTGCCACTTTGACAGCCCAGACCACAGCTTATTGCTCCAGCATCTTTCGACAAGGCTGCAGAATGCATCCTACTGTTCAATCAGATGCAATGCAACTTGTCACATTCTCTGAATGCCCCAGCTAGGTTTGTCAGACAACACGCTCTCACTCTCTGCAAGGGAAGTGAATGCATTTTTGATGGGCAAAGTAGCTGCAGTAAAGGGAATGATGGGACATTAAATCTGAAGCTACGTTTTGGAGAGAAAATTTAAGGCAGGAAGGAAAAAAATCCATTGACCAATTCCACAAGCTAATGGACAAGACAGCACTCCTGTGTACCATGGACTTTGTTTGGGGTATTTGTTTAGCTGAAATACAGCGACAGAAAGTCCAGTTTGCTTTAGGAGTCTGATAAGGTGAAAATACGTGGATGTTTTACAGCTTAAGGTCTGAGCCTGATTGCGCTCGCACACTGATTGGTAGGATGGAGAGACATTTTACAGTTTCCTGCTTAGTCAGCCTCTGGATCCTGGGGTGTAGGTGAATGGGGGAGACCATCTGCTACTGGTTTGAATGTCCGCAAATAGAATTTTTTGTCCTTTACAGTTCTCTATTTCACTTCTGTGAACGCACCCAGCACCGCTAACATGGGGCCCAGACACAAAGTTAAACACAAAATTGGTAGAGTAACCGAGCGTGAAGTGACTCTTGAACTCCTCCCCATGTGAGCGAGATCATAACGGCCTGCTCAGCAAAAGCTGGCACGATCACATGACCTAAAAGCTGTACCCACCATTCAACAGACTAATGGGCAAGAGAGCTCGTGAGTCACAGGTTGTCCCCAGCAGGAAAGGGGGGTTGGGGGCACAGTCACTTGCATGTGAAAAACAGACAAGAAGAAGAAAGTTTCTGGCCATGGTAAAACAGATTAAAATATCAAAGGTACAGGCAGGATGCACTGGAGAAAGACGCATCTTCTTCCCCAGCACTGAGTTAGTAACAGTAATCGAATATTCTGTTCAATACAGGTAGCTGTACCACGCTCATCGTAGCCAAGCACCTTCCACTAGTGCATTCAGCAACGACAGCTGTCCCGTGTCCGCTCTCTCATCCTCTCCCCAGAGGGAGAAGTGTGTGCAGTGGAGTGTCTTCTTTCGGATTTAAAAAAAAATGTCTCGCACGCACGCACGTTGCTAAGTCAGTCAGCAGTGCTCCCGTTACTGGGAGATAAACGCTATTATATACAGACAAAACACTTACCTATTCTTCCCAGCCCAATGATCCCAACGGTGCTATTGGACAGCCCGTATCCACACATCCACAGAGGCTTCCATGTTGTCCAACCACCACTATAAAAGGGCGGAAAATGCAAACAGACATTAGACAGATTCCACTTTCCAGCTTGGCTTGGTGTCTGGATATGGACACAGCAAATCACAGATGGCACAAATACTGTGCTCTCCGCAACCCACGTGGCACAAACATGCAGGCGAATATGATTTGGAAATAGAAATCAACAGGCATGAATGACTCTAATATGAAGCAACAGGCTCTACGATGTCCCTTTAAGCCACCTTTAGTGTTAATTAGAGCAGCCACAAGACTGATCTAACTTTAGTTCCACTGCCCACGGCCCCTGGGAACAGCCACTGGGAGCATGGCCAGAGTTCAGTGCACAATGCGCTTCCCACACTGGGAGCTCCCTTCTGGCCAGGGAGGCCATTTCCACCCACTGTAAGGCCCCTTTATACTGCCAGATATGCTCAGTCTATGTCACTGCCCTGACACCCAGATTTATGCCTTAGAGTTAGGACTCAAAACAGCCTGTGTTAAGGTACAAGACAATTTCACTTAACTCACGACAGATAGGACAATGCTGAATTCAGCTAGCCCAGTGTAAACCCAGAGTAACTGTAGCTGTATCTATTTAAACGTCTCAAGGCAGGGATTGTCTTTACTTCGGTGTCGTCGGGTTCAGGATCGATCGATCATACATTCGATGGCGTTACTCCAGATTCACACTGACGCGGTGCAGCTCAGGATCCAGCCCTCAACTGTAAATACTCACTTCTTCACTTCTTCCACTGACTCCGGCAGCCTGCGACACGTAGCTAAGAGCAAAGCTACAGCCAGTTCGGCAGTGGCGTCGGTCAGGATGTCTGGGGTGTATCCCACACGGATTCCGCTGCAATTCAAACACAGCCTTTCGTTCTTCAAGTGTCGATGCATAAAACTCTAGTTTATTTACATTTGCATGAAACCATGTTTGTATTAAATTCCACTGGGCACTTTTTCTATACAGGTTCTTATATGGTCCCCCCATCACCATATTATTGGAGCACCAAACAAACAATAATTCATCTTCTATCCTCACAAAGCTGCGGGGGGGCAGGGCAGGGCAGGGCTATTATCCCCATTTTACAGATGGGAAACTGAGGCACAGAGAGACTAAGGGTCATGTTTTAAAAACTATGTAGGTACCTAAAGACGTAGACAGGCACCAGATGGCATCCTCTAAAAATCTGGCCCTTACGCTCAGTTTCTCAAAGGTATTTGGGTTCCATTGAAATCAATAGGAGTTATGAACCTTTGAGGATCCAGCCCTAAGTGGCTTTCCCACAGTCACATAAGGCCTGTGGTAGAGCTGGGAACCGAACCTACTTTCCTGAATCCCAACCCAATGCCTTAACTCCAAGACATCCTCTGTTCCAATTGGTTTCTCTCAATTAATGGCTCTCCAGTTCTTTCACCCAAGCGAATGGCAGGGGACACAGAAAATACTAGAAGAAAATGTATCCCATGGTTAAGAGTTAGCACACAAAGGAGCAAACAATACCGCTTTTTAATTTCTTCTAGCGCCAGATGGTCAACGCCTACAGACAGCGTACTGATTACTTTAAGGTTGGACCCTGCAAAATATGAAGACAGAACCCTCAAAATCTATAGAGCTTAGAAGCAGAGAAACACAACTACAGAACAATGGAAAAATGAAAAGATAAAAATGTCGTACAATTACCGGCTTGTGATTGTCTGAACCTACTAGGTGACTTGTAACACCTAATAGGGCTGAAACTGAAAGAAGTTAGCAAAAGTGAAATACTTCTTTTTCAGGCAGTTGACTTTGGACGTTTGACAGAGCTTTGTGTACAGTCAGTTTCACTGTTTCCCCTTCACAGTGGGTCAGTTTTCTTTTTTGCTGAGATTCACAGAGTTAAGCCAGAGTGACCATTATGGCCATCTAGTCTGATCTCCTGTTAACACAGGCCAGAGAATCTCACCCAGTAATTTCTTCATCAAGCCCATAACTTCTGTTGGACTAAAAGAGATTTTTTTACATGATGCCTTGTAAACATCAGCAGAAAATCCCTTAAAACTTTTTAAGGTACTGAAAACAAAATCAGGGTGTACTATTTAGAGGATTTGTGAGAAATAGGAAATTTTTTATTGACAAAACATTAATAAAAGTTGACAGTGTCCCTTTAGCTAAGGAAAAGTCTCTTTAAAGACTGCATCAATATTCCTAGCTTCTTCTCTTTGACTGGAATGGGAACAAGTCATTCTTTAGCTTTCATTTTCTGGGGAACTTTATGTTGGGCAGAGAAGTTTCTTCTTGCAGGGAAAAAACACACACACAAAAGAGGGACAGACAGTGAATTTTGGCTAGTGAGTTCATTGGACCCTGAATTCCTGGGCAGCGGACAGCAGGAAGCTAGATGCATCTCTTCATGTCTTACAGCGCCATGCCTCCGCGATGGAGGGACACGGTGTGAGATGGTATTGAGGTTGAGAATTTATGTTAATGCATGGCAGCAAAGGAAAGCTCAGCTCAGGGACTGTGAGGGCGAGATACTGGGACCAAGGTCTGGACAGCACAGATACAATTCTCTATGTCCTCTCATTCTTTGATGACAAAGGATCAGCTAGAACCGTTTATGAGACAGCCGCTGCCCATACCCACCTGCTGCATCCAGGACCTCTTTGTCTATCTGGTCAGACAAAAGACAGAGCAATCCATGCTTCCCAGCCACCCGCGCCAGCAATTCTGACCGTGGGATTGGTTCATCTGAATCCCACTGTTCGATACTGCAGCTGTAAGGATATAGGACAGTCAATGACATTAAAGCACAAGAAAGAGATCTCTTTCCTGCCAGCGTTGCATACTGCTCCGGATATTTGTACTGTTTGCCAAGGGAAACTGGCAAAATGGAGTGAGAGAAACACTCTTATTTTAGGCAGGAAGATGATGATTTTCAATTTCCCTTTCACTGCCCAATGCTATGGCACACAATTGCTAAAAGACAGCCCCAGACACATGATGTCCTGTGTAGTACATGCAAACCACCTGCCAATTGGCATGTGAAAGGTCTGGCACCTTCTTTCAATGATCTCTTCATGCTTATAGCAAAGAACATTTATCCTGCAATGACCTGACAACACATGCACGCGTGAGCGCTAAGGCTGATCGCTTGGAACCCCTTCTGAGCTCTCGCATCACTTTCAGCTACTTCAAACCTTGTCTCAAGCCTGAAGCAGCTGGGATCCTTTTACACTTGTCTTGTGTTCTTTATACTGGCTGTCTAACATGAGGATTGACTAAGCTGGCAAGCTTCATTTTGAAAGCTCCAAATGCTACAAATATTAGGGCATGTAAAGAACACCCCCTTGAACCTGAGACTCAAAGGTGTCCGTGCTCAGAAGTGACCCAGCTTTCAGGGATTTCTCCCTCCCCTCCCCCCAGCAGGATTGCATCCTAAGGTGCAGAACTGGCTTCCCCATAACCTTTCTCCAAGTTCATCCTTCCACACTTTGAAATAGCAACTTAAACTTTCCCTGGATGAGACGTGCCTCTCTGGAGTCTTATAGGGCTCTCCCACCACTGGACTATCTAAGCCCCTCTTAATCAACAACAAATTTATCTCTATAACTTCCCTGCCTCATGGGGGCGCATCACCATCATTTTACAGATGGGAAAACTGAGGCATGGACAGACTAGGCAATTTGTCCCAGGTCACTCAGGACAATCTGTGCACCCCTAGCCAGCACCTTTATCACACCAACCCAATCCCCCACTCCTTTCTGAAGACCTTGTTATGGATGCTGGTGAATTTGCTTTTTTCATTTTCAGAGGGTGGCTTTTTACTGCTCTTGGGCAGCGTGGGTGTCCCAGCAGTCCTCTGCGAACACAGTGCTACTGTTAGAGCAATTCGATTTGGGAGCCTACAACTTTACAGAAGGACTCGAAAGCTGCAGGCAATTTAAACAAAGACGCCACACAACTGCTTTCCCGGCCCACGCAGTGAAGTTTGCATTTCCATAACGCCAGTAACTGATATTTTGCAATGTGCGAAAGTTGCTTGTTTTTTAAAAAAATAAGCACAGGCACAAAACACAGCGTAACTCGTTTTAGCACATTCCGTGAATGGAACGAATCCCGCTGATTCACTTTTGATGCTGAGCACTGGAAGAAGGGGCAATCCAGTGGTGGCTACAGCACAGCTGGAGTGCATTTCATTCTTCTAAGGCACTGTTTGCCCCTGACAAAACTAAAGGAGGCGTAAAGGGTAGTTAAGAAAACAATCTTCGACACAAATACCAGTTTGGCTTCTGAATTTTTTGCCTGAAAGCAGGCGCCAGTCCAAAAAGGCGCTGCTCTGGGGGTAACGCACCATTTTAAAGGAAGGATCAAAAATTCAAGTGACCCAGAAGCCAAGGGGGGACAAAATCCCATAGCAGGCCTCGTCTGCCCGGCAATTCCATGGCAGGCTGCGGCGGGTTCCCAGTGCCAGACACGGCCAGGTAGGCCTGGGACCTGTGATCCCCCCAGGGCGGCCCGGCGCAGGCGCCCACAGACGGGCCCGCGGAGCCTGGCTCCTTTCGCTATGGCCCTCCGAGGCGCGGCGCGGCGCGGCCCGGCCCGGCCCACACAGACCAGGGCAAACGCCGCGTCCCCCCGGGCCGGGCCGGGCCGGGCCGGGCCACACGCGGGATCCTCCCTCGCGGGGCGGGCGACGTGTCCGGCCGGGGGGCGCTGTGCGGCGCCCGGAGCCCGGCGAGACGCTCCCTGCCGCGGCGGGATCCGCCCCCGCCCCGCGGCCCCCCGCGGCC